>JALPQI010027723.1:0-14538 GCA_025490895.1 Thaumatotibia leucotreta | reverse complement strand
GTTAACTAGTTATCAGTTGAGTATAAATAAGAAATTTGGCAAATGGCAATATAACTTAGCATCCGGACACATTTCAAAGATTAGGCGCACTGTTCATTGTTTTAAATAGGCCACTAAATTAAAAGCATCTTATTGTTTCTTATCGTTCTTCCGTTACGTGAAAATAGGTCAAGCACGAACCTTCCTCAACAAATACCTTGTTCTGGTTCGTAGTAAATTGCCAGTTACGTATTTCGCTTTTGTACAAAACGTGGAATATAAGGGACAACTGTTTTAGCTATAAATAAATGATAAATGGACATATATGTCGGAGACATGAGTTACAAAATCTAGAAAACCATAAGCAATGTTTTGCTTTGAGTGGTCTTTGCTTGGTCCATGCAGGTAGACGATAAATCAGGTTGGGATCTACCCACCTATGGACAGGTAGCTGGTGACCTGAGAGTATAAAAGGTCACTACTGCAGTGTTCATTAATTCATTCTCGCGTTAGAAATTGCAAGATTCACTCTTTTCTTGTTATGTGAAGGCTTTACATTCTGATGACGGAAGTTATTTCTATGGGGTATGCATCTATGCATGGACGCAAGCTTAGAACTCTCCATTCGTTTTCTATCAGCGCGTAGATGCGTAGATACAGTATTCTGAGCACTGTTAAGTAGTAACGGGTAGCTAGGAGGTAGATAGCTAAAATCCTACCCCTCTTAGCTCGGCTGTCGTTCGGGTTCTCCGTCATATATGTCACTTAGATGAGAGATTATGGAGTTAAGTAGATATATCAGCACGATACATTAAAATACATCCACCTCAAATGTCATCACTCCTAGATGGCGCCATGGTTGATTTTTGTTAGTTAGTTCATTAGGCACAGATGGCTCTGAAACAGTATACACTATTTGGGTACTCTGTGCTTAGATGTATCGGACGGATGTTTCTGAGGGACATGCTTGTCAAACAAGACGTATTTGACAGACTTATGGTGTGGTGAGAGACAAAATGTGTCCGACAGATATCTGTGTCGGATCAGGTGTGTCTATCAAACATGTATAGGTGTCGGATAAATTGGTCCGCCTTTCATATGTGTCCAACATACATAATTATAATAATATGTCGAATATATACATGTTCAAAGGGCTACGTAACGGATTTATTCACCGGATACATCAGTAGAACAGAATACGTTATCCATTTGCTTTCATTTTGTCCAGAAATCCCAAAATACTGACCACTTATGTAAGTTGTTCTTATTTATAAATAATGATGTATAAAGGTGCATGCAGACCAAAAGAGCATTCGCTGTTCTATCCTCCACTCTACGAAATCAACGAATCACGTTTCGTGTAACGATCGAATTTCGTAGAGTAGGGGGATAGAACAGCGAATGCTCTTTTGGTCTGCATTCACCTTAACAATAACGTAATGTAGGGACCAAAACGATTTTAAAAACATTCCATAGTTATAAACTATAATTACATCAACAAAACGTGTCAGTGTCACACAATCGACATAAAAAATATATACCTACACATAAATCACATAATGCAAAAAAAAACAATTTACCTTAGAGAACAAAGAGCGAAACATCGCCATACTAAAAGTCATTTGTGACGTTTCGGTACTGAGACCTCTCGCTCCTTTTATAAACGTGAATAGCACTTTTACGCTCAAATTAGGTCAAAAGACCTAACTCAATAGCGTCTTTATTGTCGAAAATTTCAAAGAAACGAGCCAGAACGTAAAGTCCCAAAACATGTATACAATTGTGCACCCTATCCCATTGTGATATGTAAAGAAATGTGTATTTATTTATGCAATCGTGGACAAATGATTCAGGGTGCAATGACCTGTTTCGATGATGCGACAGACGGTAAACATAACATAATGTATAATTGTATATGCAGTACGGTCGGCAGGCAGATTCACTTTTAGCAATCCGCTCGAATTTTCAGTTGACCCAATTTCGGCGCCCGTTTGGGGAAATTACGATTTAAATTGAAGCGTTGGTGTTAAATGGAACTTGAATAAGAGATAATTTATTACTGATTGAGCAATAATTTGAATTAAGCGACTCTTCATCAACTTTTGTTAGTTTATTTATAGTTACTATCAAAGTAACTTAGTGAATATTCATATTAATTGAGATGATTTTTTAATCTGGGGTTAGTTAGTATTAGTAACGGATAATAGTCCTCGTAGCGAAACATCACAAGTTTGGCATAAGATAATAGACTTTTTTTTATTTGCGTTACGTTTGAAGTGTAACATTAAAAGCTGAACTGGCCCAAATATTCCAAATAACATTTCAACTTTCCTCTGCTTAAGCCTACCTCGGCTTTCCTTTTTCAATGTGTAATGTTAAACATATAGCTTTACCATACCTACACATGTTTTTTCTTAAATTTTCATTTAAAAAATCAGTGAGATCGAAAGCACTTAGGGAGTTTTTATGTTATAAGCTAAGGCACTTTTTACACATTTCTGGGCGGCTAGACGTTAAGACCATAAAAAATGGTATAAAAAAACAACTCTCTATAGCCAATGGCCAAACAAAGTAGCTATTGCTGATTCATTTAAGGACACAATCAATCAAAATATCAATCGGTAGTTATATTGTTTTTGATTGACCAATCGTTCGTCCATCAGTTAGGAACTAGTGTCGGTTTGACAGCGCAATTTACTATAAATAGCCAAGGAAATTGGTGCTGAAGTGTGATTGATATTACAGAGAACGAGTGAGTGTAATATATAATTACTAACTACGAATGTGCATCCCGTGTGGCCCTGACCTCTCGTGTGCCGGTAATATTTTTTTAGAAGAAGAAAGAAAGAAGAAGAAAAAACGTTTATTCGAGACACAGTAGAAAAAAAACAAAACAGTAAACACGAAATTTTGTCTCGAAATGGCCAAAACTTAGCATTATGCCAGCAGAGCCAGCGCTTTTTTTTGGTTTTCAGTTTTTCTAATAGTTTTCTCGTACGCGGATCCACGTTCCGGCATACAAGTGCTTAAATACGTTTATAACCCCCAAATACATTTTATTTTCTCTGAAATCACCAAATTTGCCAAAGTTAGGAGACCGAGGGCAATATTCAAGTCATCTCTTTATTGTTAAGTTTGACAGGCTTGCTTCTAGAGCTTGTTTAGTTTCGTCAGTGACGAGTTCATGATCTATAAATTATTTAACTTCGTTTGTATTTTTGCTTGATATAATGACAATGATATTATAATATAGTAATCATAAGAAATATAACAAACGAAGTCTACAAAATATGTAACACAAATAAAAGACTTATGAGCGTGGAACAGAATTCCCTCCATCAAGGCACTGAACTAGTTTATTTTTTGTTTATTATTTCTGTTAAAAAATATTTCTTATATATTTAAACATTTCTTCGGTTTATGTACAAAAAAATATACGGATACTACCCCTTTCTATACCCCACAAAATTCTTACTTGGCATGCTAAACTGCAATTCCCTAGAAATTAGGCGGAATCTCAAATTAATGTGTGAAGCATCTCGAATTTTGAGAGGAGAATCGGATTGCTCAGATTTACTATCAAGGATGTGTACCTTCTATGTTCCTGACAACTACTTGCGTGGTCGCTGCCATCGCCTCCTAGCGGATGAGGCATCCCGCACGATGGCTCACCAGTTTTCTCCAATTGTTCGCTCCCGTATTCTGCTTAATAAATTTTTATTTTTTGCACCAGGCTCCGATTTGTTCGCGGACAACCTTGACAAACTTAAAAAAGAATTCTTGCGTTTTTGTGAAACAGTAACATAAATGTGATAATTATGTATGTTTTTAACATAAGCTTCTTGTGCTGATCAATTTATTATTGCTTAGTGTTTTTTATCTTACCATCTGCTCGCTTTGGCTTGTCAGCTGTTAGTTGTAGATGTATTAAATAAATAAATAAATAAATAAATAAATAAATTAAGAAAATAAGCTTTTGACTCTTTTGGGTACACACAAGTCAAGTCTTTACGACTTCAGGCTATCATCTATGATACCTATGGCAAAATATGCAATATACATAGGTCAACATTTTTTTCTTTATATCTTTATTTACAAATCTGTACAATTTATATGCATAAATTAAAGATACCTAGCCTAACCTACTCGGATATCTAAGATTCGCCCTTCTGGCGTTGTACCGAGGATGTTGGCTGTATTTCCTTGATGTATTGCAATGCTGATACACTGTGCGAGGAACTCTCCAGCTTTTCAGTCTTTAATTTAATTACCTCAGACGTTTGGCGATTTTGGCAAACAATTTGCGTTTGCCTGCGCCCAAAGGACCCAAACCCCCTTATTCATAAACCTCTGCTTACTTAACAAGCTGCTAATATTTTTTGTCCCTTTCAGTCTTAACGATGTGTCTATAAGAGCAAAAGGGACAAATCATAATTAGCGGCTTGTTAAGTTAGCAGACGTTTATGAATAAGGGGGCAAGTTTCTACCCCATGGGGTTATCATCAGAAATTATAATTAAAAATGCGTATGATTCTGCTGACGCTACTTGACCTGGATTCGACCACAAAACGCGACATTTTTCGCTATCGGGAACTGACCTGCGCAAGCGACTTGTTATGTTCATGTGTACGTAGGTGCCACGTGTAAAATATATACACATTTTAGATCTTATGTCCAAGGCATAAGGATTTAATGTGGTAACAAATTTTTGAAAGAGTACTTACGTAATTAATGCTTTTTATTCACTACTTACTGACTTCGGTTAAAAATAGTTTTACTTCTTAGTATTAGGTAGGTATTAAATGGGATTTCTTAGTTTTGAACCGATTGTCCTTTTTGTTTCGTACACAACCTAATGGTTGAATCAACTTTTTTCTGTCTGTTATTGTCATGGTTACGGTCGCCTGAGTCACGCTGGTTTTATGGAAAATTATGGCACTTAAATTATGAAAACATGCATGTAGTGCATGTTTTTAGGTGGCCCATTAAGGAACGGACTTAACAACACCAGAAAAATGCACGTTTGCATAGTTTAAGTGGCATCATTTTGTATAAAACCAGCGTGACTAAGGTGACTGTAACCATGGCAATAACGTACAGAAAAAAGTTGATTGACCCTAATAATGTACATATAGCTATAGTCTGGGATGTCTACGAATAAACTTTTGGAAATGACCCTTATATCTATGGCGTTAATGCTATTGAAAAATGCTATCGAGTCTTACCTTCATATTAATAAGGATTAATATATAACTAATAAAAGTACATTCTTAGAAATCCCAGACTATTCGTGCATTATGCGGGTAGACTGTCCAAATCAGTTAACCGTCCGCATATTGTTTCTATAACAGATAGCTCTATTTTGTATCAACCACGGATAATTAAATAATGTCAAAAGTCAGTAGAAAATATTATTTTTTATTTTAAAAGAAACTTTAACTAAAGTCTTCATATTACACGTAATTACATAGATTTTTTACTAAACATTCTAGCCAATTATTTGGCTTGTTAACCTAAGGTTTGATAAACACTTTGATTTAGATAAACCATAATTTTTGTCAGTTTTAAATTGAGCATACGCATAACCGTCAAGGTCACATTGTGTGAGAATGAGAATTCCCTATGATATTTATTTATTTATCTGCCACCGTCCTCACCACGCGCTTACTTAAGAACTATCAACTATGCGCGGTAGACGTATAGTACTAGATGCACCACAATACTTGATACTTATGCCAAAACTAAGCCGATAAATTGCTATCACTGGAATTAAAGTATTACGTTTGGTCTGATAACCGATAATGCTTGTCGACCGGTATTCCTATATGAAAGTGAGTCGAGTACACGAGGATCCATTGAAACTGTAATCTTTATTTTTAGCTGATTCAAATATTTTACTACTTACTTAATATTTTAAGTTTGACGCTTGCAATTATAGTATGTGTACAGTCAGTGCGGAACTTTGAGAATATATACACATTTTTTTTTCACCTTAATCTACCGAATGGGACATAGTGTAAGCTAAAAAATGTGAATTAAGGTGTAAAATTGTGTATAGGTATATATTATATGTATGAACCCAACTGTACCACGTGCATCAAAAAATAGTAGTGATGCTTATAAGACATATTTTGTATCCTATTTTGATTAGGAAAATGTAGGAGAAAACTTGATCATTTTTTGTTTCGAGTTCCGGCTCCAATCCTCCGGCTTTAATCTTCCTTTCTTTCAGTGATAAAAATTGTCTTCTACTTGAAAAAATGAAAATACTACTTTTAATAATCATTAGTTTAAAAACTGTGCAATCGCCGGGTTAGAGGCAGAACTTGGTATTTTCAAATCGTATTTTATGCCAATGGCATAGAATACTATGTGCTAAAAGATATTTTATCGAAATAGTTGGTTCTGCCTCTAAACCTCTAAAGGTCAAGGGCCTTGAAAGGAGCACCAGTCGTTTTAAAATAGCCCGGAGAACACTGATATTTGGAAAAAGAGTAGTTTACGGATTTGAGATCGTACCAGGATAATTTGTGGTTATTGTTATACTGACACTGAGATAATGTCACGTATTTTCCTTAAAAGTTGCATCAGCCTGATTAATTTGTATCAGTTGCCTTGTAAAAATCATTACATTAGCTCCTTTTTATGCCACCATTCATCTCTTTCTGTATAGTTTAATATCTGTAACAAAAAATATGTCTAAATTAATCATCAACTCAGTTCTACGGTACGCTCAATTAAAGCAGGTGTTGAGGATTTATAGTAAGAAAAGATATATTATATTTAATAATAGACAGATAAATACAGGAACAAAAATGTGATAAATGCACAAATACATGGTCACGCCGAGATTCAGACCCGGAACCTCCAGCTTCGTAGGCAAGGTAGGCGAATATACTGCGGAAATACTTGTTTATTTAAATAAAAAGCTTGTTCACCTAATTCTGCAGGTCTAGGGCTCAACACTCGTCTGACTTTCTTCAACTGCCTACTAGTCATCATCGTCATCATCATCATCACCATCATCAGCCTATCGCAGTCCACTCCTGGACATAGCCCTTCCCAATTTCACGCCACCGCTTTCGATCTTCGGTTTCTTGCATCCATCTCCTGCCAGCTATCCTGCGTAAATTGTCGCTCCACCTTGCCTAGGCGACCTACGCTACGCTTGCCGAGGCGCGATATCCACCCAAGAATGCGATTACCTCAACAAATGTATTAATACTGGATGCCTATTCTCCTAACATTTTTTTTACACGAATTTTTTACAACTACAGGACCAAGTCCCTACAGGACTCAACGGTCGTCTGACCTTCTTCATCTGCCTCTGCCTGGTGATAGTGGTGATTTATACTAGTATCATTTTCCTTGTAAAAAAAATATTAATGATGTTCATTCTGATGCCATTCTTTAACTTTACATTATGCAACTAGTTACTAAACTTGAACACCTCAAGTGTTCAGGGCTCATCGCTTGTCTGACTTTCTTCGTCTGCCTTTGTCTGAGCGCAATAATTTATACTAGTATCAGTTTCCTTATAAAAAAACATTAATACTGGATGCTTCTTCTGTTGTCATTCTTTTCCTGCAAATTTTAAAAAATTTACAACTAGTTCGCCTATAATTGCAACAGAATAACACCTCAGGTGTTCAGGGCTCAACGCTCGTCTGACTTTCTTCCATTGCCTTTGTCTGAGTTCGGTGGGTCGGAGGCCTGATAACCTTCACCTGAGCGTTGACACAGTTGCGAGATATTTTGATAAACTACGCGTTTTTCGATAAACATGTGCTGATAGTGATCGCGAAAACTATGCTACAAGGTTTTCTAATGGCGTTCACTTATTGATATAAAGGTTTTTTAAGCAAACTGTTTTATTGCAGATATTATTCAAATGACAGTTTCACTGCACTTGGAAGCCATGATTAACAATGTGATTGGCTGCGGAGTATGCGGCCAAAATGAAACATAGTAAGTATTCTGCCCTGGAACCAACGGCCCTATCGCGAACTATGAAATCCGAAAATTTCGGGGATTTTCTCTGTTACTCTCATGACGTCTTTGTTGGAGTGACAGAGACAAATCTCCGAAATTTGTGAATTCGCGGTAGCAGACTAGCCTTGTTTCATACAAATGTATATGCCCCTGGTTCTTCTACGGGTATGACATGACTACATCAATCAGATCTTGCTTAGTTACAATTTTCCCACGTAACACGTCATCGGCCTATTACAGTCTACTGTTAGACATAGGCCTCTTATTACTTAGCGTATGGATGCATTAGGAGATAATGACAATAATCACCACGCTGGGCAAGCGCATTGGCGATCGTGGTAACGAATCCATTATGAACTAAATATCTAAATTATTTACTATTTTTTGGATGGCCAATTTTCCGGGTCTTCCCTATATAAAGTATGATCTTGGGACTCTAGAAGGGCAAAATTAATCACTCGAAAACAGGAAACAGTCATGTCTGGCGGACTTTACCTTAAGCTGTTTAATTGTTTAACTAATACCTACAATAATAGCCGAATTGTTATTGCCTTATAAACTCAATTGTCGAAGTTTCATTTGTCATTCATAAACGAAAACATACGATTCTTCCTGGTTCCAAATATGAGGATAATTGTATTATTGATGAGTCACATCCACGTGTTGGATGTAATTCTAGTTACCGCTAGTTTTTTCTATTAACATAATATTCAAGAATATTGAAATTAAGAAAATTTGAATGCAATCGTATCACCGCAAGAGCATATTTTAAGATACCTATTAAAAAACGGGAATAAGTATTATTTAATACAATATTTTTATTTCTTATTTATCATGAAAAGAGATCAGAGGAAATATTTAATTATTCACTAATAAAAATAATAAATTCAATATATTGATCTTGCGAAAGTTTCGGAAATGACTGCAACATTGCCTTCTGATGTCATCACGATTGCCTGCAAGATTGTTATCATTATCACGATTTCTCGATAGAAATTCTGAATTGTTACTGAAACTTCACATTTTAGTATGATGACTGAAGTTTCACAATCTTTGGAAACACTCGGCATCTCGTATACGTAACGTTAGTAGTACTGCTAAAAAGCACTAAAATCAGCGAAATATGCAATATTTTTTTAATAAACAAGTACTTAACTACAAACAATATGTATACCATGCGTCACTATTGCAAACTAAGCACGAATTTCTACAAATCGCAGTTATCTTATCATTTTACTACATTTGCCCAATGTGTGTGTCTGTCAGCTATCGGTCGAAGAACTCTTGATAAACGTATGCGAAAGTAGTTATCCTCATGTGAGGTATGTAAGAGTATTTGTTCCTTGACCTAGTACGGTATAAACATTTTGTTTTTATACGCTACGTAATTAATGCGTCAAGAAAATGTAGATATAGGTATCCGATTTGGTGTCTATCAATTTCGTCGATTCATTTCATCTCTGTTTAGTACAAACGCCAACTTGACCTGAGGATTCATATACATTATACGTAGGTTGCCCTGAAAGTTTCGGGAATCGGAAAAAATACGCATTTTAATGAAATAAAAGTACTTTTATTGTTTTTCAAAGTATTCTCCTTTGTGTTTAATACACTTTTTTCATTCTCTGAAACCAGTTTTTAAAACAGTTATTGAAGTCTGAAGTGGGGGTTGACAAAATGGCCATTTTATAAGCGTCGACTGCTTCTTCCGCGGTCTGAAAACGCTGACCACGCAACCGATTCTTTATTTTCGGGAAAGTAAAAAAATCGTTGGGACTTAGGTCGGGGCTGTACGGAGGATGGTCCAGTAATTCGACGTTTTCGCCCTTCAGATAGTCTTCTGTTTTCTGAGCGGTGTGAGGGCTGGCATTATCATGGTGTAGTATAATACGGCGGTTAGGGTTAGTTTTTCGCAGTTCAGCAAAAACAATCGGTAAACAAACGCCTATATACCAATCGGCATTGATAGTTCTTCGATCTTCAAGAGCGATAGTCGCCACGTGACCCGATTTGGAGACAAACGTGGCTACCATTTTTTTGATCGTGCTGCGAGAACGAACAACTTTTGTCGGCTTCGGTTCGTCTTCGTAAACCCAAACTCGAGATTGGTTTTTCGATTCAGGCTCATATGCGTAAATCCATGATTCGTCACCTGACACAATACTAAAAACGGCATTTGAGCTTCCTTCATTAAATCTTTTTAAAGTTTTGCGGCACCAATTGACACGTACCGTTTTCTGGTCGTCAGATAACAAGTGAGGAATCCACCGGGAAAATAACTTCCGCACGCCCAACTCTTGTTGTAAAATAACTTGTACCTGACTCATTCCAATGCCTAAAGTCTCCTGAATCTCCCGATATGTAACATGCCTATCTTCCTTTATCAGTTGGCGAACAACATCGATGTTTTGATCGGTAACGGCCGTTTTCGGTCGACCCTCACGTACGTCATCCGCAAGAGACACACGGCCACGTTGGAATTCCGAATACCACCTGTATATGGTCGTCTTTGAAGGTGCTTCACTACTAAAAGCAATAGTTAATCGGTCTCTACGTTGTTGTTGTGTTAATCCACTTTTAAAGTCATAATAAATCATTGCTCTAAAACTTTCGCGGGACAGCTCCATTTTCACCAGCGACTCAACGACTTTAAAAAACAATTGAAAATCGGACATTGTTTTTTTTTTCTAAGTGGCCAGTGTTTTCGAATAATTAAATGAGACTATGCTTGTAAGAAAGAGGTATAACACATGTCAAATATACGTTCCTAAGTATTAAATTCCCGAAATTTTCAGGGCATCCTACGTACAGTGCTCATAAAATGTACAAGTGGTCAGTTAACAGGTAATAAATAATACTAACAGAGAGAGCAGTATAAGTTCTTTTCAAATTGTATTTGACAATCAGACACTGGACGGATTTTCGTGAAAGTTTGTTCGTGTATTTGATTTAAATAATTATACTTACACACGAGAAACAAAAGAAATAGAGGTTAATTATAAGGTTGTTTCTTATTGAAAAGTTTGCAATATTTTTTTTTCTATTTATGTGGTAGGGCGGTCAAACGAGTCAATCTTCCATACAAAAAGATCAGTGAAATTTTGTTCTCTCACTTTTACTTAAATTCTTAATCAACATGTGCTATATTATGATGTTGATAACATTGATTTAGAATATATAAGTGGATCCCAAAACAGCTCAAAAAAATGGGCTGCAGAAGTAAATATTGCGGTCCTTTTGCTCCGCTATTCAGTTCTGACAGTTGACATTTGGTCACCTTACGGTATAGCATCATTATTCCTTAAACATAAAAAGTTTATATTATTTTGCGGTGTTGTTCGCATTTGACACTTATTGCTCACTTCACAAAGTTTTTTATTCTTTGAGTTTTTTTTATTATAGTTTATTGTAAGTGAACGTTATTAGTGTTACGTTCGTGGGGTGGGTTTTCTATAGAAAATGTATAAATAAGCCACTAAATAAAACTGATACTTTAATTACTAGTTAAAAGAACAAACACTAAACTAAAACACTAATCACACACTTAACACGTCACACTGATTCACTTTTACTCTCTCAAACTCGCCAATAGAATCGCAGTCTTCGCTTTTGATGTTATCTCTTCGCTGTCTCACTTGAAACTACTCCTCGGCCGGGTCATGCTGTGTATTTATACCAGCCACTCAAATCTACAAAGTACGAGAAGATTCGACTCTAGAAAGTTCCCGAGTTAGGTGCGCGAACATTCTAGAGTATCGCTGTCTCTTTCTACAGGTTTCTCTTTCACACCCGTCCAGAATGTTCTCTCTATAGCTGTCTCATTCACATCTTTCCAGAACATTCTCTCATGCTGTCTTTATCTAATAGTGCTTTCTCTTTCACTCCTATGGGAAATTTAGCTATATACCGATTTGTACTTGAGAGGCCCGAAAGGGGTCCTGAAAACGCCTGAAAACGGGTTTTCAGGTTATTGCGCCATCGGATAGAGGGTATCCTGAAACGGCCTGAAAACATGTTTCAGGCGCCTGAAAACGACGGTATCTGGGGTGAATATTTGATTTTATAGTATGTGAAAGAAGACCTTCTGAAACGGCCTGAAAACGCATTTCAGCCTGCTGAAAACGCTTCTAACGTGTCTAAAATCATATTTGTAGTTTTTATCATGCCACCGGCGTAACACTACCCCCTCCTAAGACATGCTCGTCCCGAGCATCATTATTTCCGTGGTATTTGGCGAGCCGGTCTACGTGAACAATCTTGCATGGGCTTTGTAAATTCCTCCGTATCCGATACGTAACGTCATTGATCTTCGTAACCACTGTACGAGCTGCCATCCATGGTTTACCGTTGGATACTTTTTCCACAACTACACATCGACGCCCTCCCTGACTTGCTGTTCCTGGTAAACGCACTGGGACTCGAACCTGTGCCTTTGGTAGGAGAACAGTTCTTCTAGAGCAGTAAACATTCCCACTAATTCTTCCTCCCATTGGAACCTCATCAAATCTAGTTTTCAGGACTCCAACTTCCATGTCAATTTTATAACCATGGCACCTCATAAAATCTAGTCCAATAATACAGTCATCAATTATGTCGGCAACAATCACTTTGTGCCGATAAATGTGCTTGCCAATTCTTAAATCCACTCCTGTCTCTCCCTTGATGGGAATATACTGGCCAGTGGCTGTAAGCAGCTGTAGATGCGTCGGCTGGACTACATGACCTCGAGTCAGGTGTTTCAGAAGCCAATGATTAATCACCGTCCGAGAAGCTCCGGTGTCGATAGTAAGGTTACATGGTATTCCACCAATTTCTCCCTTGACGACCAGACTATTCCCGTCGTTGGCTTGTGAGATAACTACTGGGACATTTCGACCTCCAGCCAGCACTCGTCCCTTAGTCCTGGCTCTTGCTCGTTTCCCTGCTGCGGCTCTGGTCGTACAGATCCCTTATTCCTGGTCACAGGGGATTCATCTCGTTCTCTCCTGCTGCTTCTTTTCGGGCAACTAGTTTGTATATGGCCAAGTTTTCCACAATGGTAACATCGTGGCCCAAACTTCCGATGAGGTGCAATGCTTCTTTTCGGGCAACTAGTTCGTATATGGCCACGTTCTCCACAATGGTAACATCGTGGCCCAAACTTCCGATGAGGTGCAATGCTTCTTTTCGGGCAACTAGTTCGTATATGGCCACGTTCTCCACAATGGTAACATCGTGGCCCAAACTCCCGATGAGGTGCAATCGGCTCCCTGGCAGAAATCTTACGTAGCTTATACGATCCTGATGAATCTTGGCGTACAGCTTCAACTTCTAGGGCATGAGCTACGGTATCCTTAAGGCTTTCGTGGTGCCCTAATCTTACTGCCGCCCTTACTTCCAAATCTCGGATCCCATCAACAAATGCCTGCACCAGCATGGTTTTTATCAAAGAGTCAGCTGAACGTTGGTATGCCTTTCTGACCAGCTTTTCAATTTCCAGGGCCCATTGTTGCAATGTCTCATTACGTCCCTGCGTTCTGTCTTTCAGTTGAGCTCTGTAGACATGTTCTAGATGACTGTCTCCGTAACGGGCTTCTAATGCTTCTAGAAGCCGGTCGTAAGTTTGCTCTTTTCCAAGAGCTTCTAGAATTGTAAGAGCCTCGTCACGAAGTGCCCAGCGTCAGAGCCGTCATCGCTTGCTCCTTACTCCAACCGTTTGCTTTGGACACGGACTCAAACTGTAGCTTGCTACGCCGCCCACGAAGATGTTCCATCAAAAGGAGGTGCCTTAAATTTTCCACCTCCCGGCACAGATATCTCGGGTGCGCAGGTACTGATGCCATTAGCTACTTTTAATTCAAGCTTCTGGAGGCGACGCTCAACCGCTTCCTCTATAACATGAATCTTGTTCTCCATGTCACTGAGCTTCCCTTGGACTTCGTACATTTCTTGCTTCCATTCAGTAGCAGCCTTGTGCTACTCTTGAAGAATCAATTTCGACTGTTCTTCTTGTTTCCAGCGACTGTTCTTCTTGTTTCCGCGACAGTTCTTCTTGTTTCCGCAACTGTTCTTCTTGTTTCCGCGACTGTTCTTCTTGTTTCCGCAACTGTTCTTCTTGTTTCCGCGACTGTTCTTCTTGTTTCCGCAACTGTTCTTCTTGTTTCCGCGACTGCTCCTTCAGGAGAATCAGAATAGTTCTGAGGTCTACGTCTTGAGTACTCTTAGCCTGCGAACCAGACGTTCCGGGCTTAGATGCAGTATCCTCACATGCTAGAGGTTCTTCAGGTACTGCAATATCCTCCCGCGCTGCAGGTTCCTCGCGTGCAGCTTGGCTCCGGGTCACAACTCCTTTTGGCTCGGTCTCGTTGTCACGTGGCGTTATACCCATTTTCTATCCCGCTTCTGACACCAAATGTTACGTTCGTGGGGTGGGTTTTCTATAGAAAATGTATAAATAAGCCACTAAATAAAACTGATACTTTAATTACTAGTTAAAAGAACAAACACTAAACTAAAACACTAATCACACACTTAACACGTCACACTGATTCACTTTTACTCTCTCAAACTCGCCAATAGAATCGCAGT
>JALPQI010027722.1:0-12500 GCA_025490895.1 Thaumatotibia leucotreta | reverse complement strand
TTCTTTTACAACTTAGGTCTAATTTTTGAATCTCCTCTAAATATTTTGATGTTTTTTTTTTCTCATATAAGAAAGCGATTGGGATAGTTTTAATTTAACTCTCGGATACTTTTATCAAGGGAAAAATCAACCCTTAGGAATTCAATTTCACTGCCGGTGAGTTAACCTATATGGATTGTGAAATAGCGTCAAATTCGCATTAGACCACCTCCCCTAGAATGTGTATTCGACCTTGCCGGCGATGTGACTCAGTCCACCGGCGTCATTGCGTCACGCCGCGCCACCTTCAGTTAATTCAATTGACAAGCCACGTGCTATTTGCACTGGTTTCTTGACTTTGAAAGGGTAGCATGAAACATATGTGAAGATATGACGAATGGCTTATTGTGGTGTGATCCTCATAGAAAAAACCTTTGGGAAAGACTATTTCTGTAGCGTTAGCGAAACAGATTTTTTTATAACGCGCCGGCTATTTTGAAAAACGGTGTAACGGTTTACCTAATGCACTTGTAAACGTATACCCTTTTCACAAGCCTCGGGGATTTGAACCCGTTTCACTGGGGCCACACAATTACTTTATTTAGGGTGATATCTGATATAGTACTTTTAAATGATAGGTACCAGTGACGAATCTTTAATAGTAATCCTAAAAACATCCAGTTTAAAAAATATAATGACTAATGGTCTATTGCATAACTTGCAACTTCGGTTGGTGGCACAGATCCATTCTGTCAGCGTTAAATCGTCCACAAAAATGTATTATGGGAAGTTTTATCGTAATCTGCTGGGCAACGTTGACTGGTCTGTCAAACATGGTTGACGCAACATACCCTTATGTAAATATAAGGTCCTAATTTATTAGATGCAGATATTTTTACAGCTGATAGTACTCGGTCTCTGGAGTATATTAAACCGTGAAACATTATAGCTTTTACAATGTTTTTTTGGAGAAAACGGAAAAACAAATTTCCTACGTAAAAACACCCTGTTTATGTGATTATTAAATGAAAACTCATTGAACAGATTCTAGTACCTCTTTTACGTACCACTTAACTAGAACTGGCCACTTCACGTCGATAAATTAAATACTTGATTGTCAATGTCATCTTATTTTCCGTTGGATTGTGTCGTTTGATGACATGACAGACAGTGTTATTGTGACATGTGATAATGCACATGATGATTTTTTTTTAGACGAAATTATAATTAATTTTTTTGTTAGGAAAATGAAATCAAAAAAATTACATGAAAAGATTTCTTAATTTGTATTTAAAGTTAATTATTTTAATGTAAAGTATCATGTGTTAAAATATCTGCAACTAATAAATTAGGACCTTATATAAATAATACTGAATAAGGTTTAAGGTTGTTACTAAGGCTAGGAGCTAAGGCTATTACTAATGCCCTAACTGCTGACCTAAATCGTCTGTGGTGCCGTTGGCGATCGAATACAATTTGCTAAGTGGTTATTCAGGGCCATGCGTCACACGAACATGTCCATCCATGCTAGCTAAAAGACACCCTATTCTATTTTCAAAGTTGATAGATAACACGTAAAGGAAACATGAAAATTCTCGAAAATTTTCGAGGTTATTCCCGCAATTTTGCGAATATTTAAATATTTATCATCAAACGGGTTACTCATGTAATTTAAGTCGATAATTGCTCGACATGTTTCAATCCATTTAGAGGATCCTCATCATGGAGTACCCACGACCAAAGTCCGACGTGTACAGTACAGTCCGATTAATTATCGTCTTAAATTACGTGAGTAACCCGTTTGATAAATATTTAAATATACATATGTGAGTCTCACATTAGTTATAATTCTAAAATTTTGAGAATGTTCTGAAATATGTACATTGCTACCTACCTACAAACGACAATGTTGTCTAGACATGTAGATATTGTAGATTATGTACAATTTTGATTTATAAAGCAATCCTAAAGCATGCCCACTTTATAATGTAGTCCTAATATAATATACATTACATACCAACATCACCGCATGGGCTTTGCCAAACAAGTGACGATCATTTCCGAAATAACCCGTCGGCTTAACCGACCGCGTCACAACATCGTCTGACGGGCACGTGTTACCGGCACGTTCCGCGCATGCGTCACGTGCCGACCAATGTGACCAATGAATTTAGCGGACCTTTGATAAGAATACTGTTATAGTTTTAATATAAACAAAAACCGTGACGTCCTTGACTTTTATTCTCGCCATCGGAAGGGCCTTACGTACTTACAAAGTTTTATATTGAATAACCCAATGGTATTCCTATTTCCTTCAATAGTATACTCCATTTCAAATACCGTGGCCCGATGCCACATAAAACTTTGCAGTGGCATCGGGCCATGGTATTTGACATGGAGAATACCTACTCAAATTCAGATGTTACCGATAATATGTACTTAGGTACTAAACTAATAATGCCCGCTCTATATTTAGAGGCGCTTATCAACAATGATAAAGTATCAACACTATCAACAAAACAAAATAATTCTCGCCAGGCAGGCCGAAAGCTTGTTTGCCGCTGTCGCGGCATAGAAAACCTACCATCAATTAATTATTGCTATAATTTGAATAGGTACACCATTAATCAAGTTGCATATGTATAGTAATTTCTTTTTAGGACTTGGGCCTGGGTGAATTAAATTTTTCTGTCCGTTATTGCCAAGGTTATAGTCACCTGAGTCACGCTGGTTTTATGTAAAATTATGCCTATAAACTTTCAATGTCAGCAAAGAGGTTTTGTCAATAGCATCATTAGCATCACTACCTACTATTGTCACGTCATTTTTGCCATAGATTAAGGTTGTTGTTTCCATGCTAACAAACCGTTCTCTTTTCCAGAAACGTTAAATTTAAAACCGTTAAGTAAGTGTCAAGAGTGGTCTCCGGAGGCGCACGTAGCGGAGACCACGGAGGCCGGAGCCAGCGAGGGTCTCGCGGCCTCCACGTCGGAGGAGCGCCTCCTGCGCCGCGTCGTGGGCCGCTGGGGCGCCGAGTGGTTGAGCTGACTCGGCACTGGCCCCAAGACTCCCGGCCCCTGGCCGGCCGACCACCCCCTACCGCCGCCGCGATGGGGGGCCTCCCGCCCGCCCCTCCACCTCACCCTCCATCAATACGAGGACCTGGTGGCGAAGGCCGAGGCGCTCATAAGCCGAATCGTCGTCTCAGAAAACTATGACTCCGTTAACAATTTCCTGTCTCTTTACGACGCCTATATGGCCGCTCCGGATCAATATCTTGAAGAGTTCTTCCCGAAGTACAATCCACCAATCAGGGCGCATAAGCATACTTGTGTTGGTCTGGGAATGGAAGTCATCAAACGGCTGAAGGTCTTGGAGAAAGACTTCCCTGGCATCACCAAGTCTATGATGCTGGTGTCTTGCGATGAGAATATCCAGGATTTGGTCGACTATACCACGTCGTTCCCGGGACCACAGGGGTTCCTGATCGAGACCGAGAAGGACCACGTGATGGCTGCTATCCACGTGAGGATCGACGGCAGACCGGGAATATTCCTGTCGGATCTGGGATACCACATCTCTCGTGTCGTCACTGCTATGGCTGATCGTTGCTATCCACATACTGGTAAGTGTATTATATCTTCTTTTGAATACTCTAGAATTTCTATATTCTATATTCCTACAATTTCTTAATAAAGCTATTAAACTTAAGCAGTCCAACTCCAACCCCTTCCTATAAAACAATACATATTTCCCATAGAAACTTGAAGCAATCTTTTGTGTGTTTTAGTGACCTCTAGTCCGCTCTTAATCCTCAATGAACGACATGCAGCTTTTCTAATAAAAGCGTTACTTTATACCACTAAAACCATGAAAACATGACATTCTCTGACCACCATGTTTCCCTTCCAGGTTGGTTCACGCAAAGCGACGAGCCCCACTGCCGCAAGGACTACAACTATCAGTTCAACCTGCAGAACCCCAACTACGTAGAATGGCACGAGCGCGAGACCCGCGGAGACAAGACCAAGGCGCAGGTGTCGCTCATGTACGTCGCCAAGCCGTACCTCACTGCTGTTGAGGTTACGGAGAAGAGGAACTTGGTGTGGGATCTGAGGTAAGAAGATACTGAAGATAAAACACATCACATAATAAATCTTTCTAAGTTTTGCTAACATGGTCATTTAGATTATTAGTAGGACTTATAACGGGATATTTACCATGTCAATGGAAGTTATTGTGCACCCAGACAACCGTTTGCTCAATACTCATATCAAGTTGATTTAATCTGTAACACATTTGGATGTCGTACATTTCATTTTAAATAGGTATCTGACCACGTTAAGGTGCATTCAGACCAAGCGAACATTCGCTATTCTGACCTCCCCACTCTACGTTTGATCGTTACGCAAAATGTCATTGGTTGATTTCGTAGAGCGGGGGATAGAACAGCGAATGCTCTTTTAGTCTGAACGCACCTTTACATTTAAAACGTTAAATAATATAACAAAGAAGAACAGATAATATACACACATTTAAATCCATATCGAAAAAACTCTTCTAAATGATTAACAACTGATTTTATCTTAACTTACTCAGACAGACTCACCGAAGATTTTTTTTTGTAAACGATTAGCTGATATTCTAAAATTTCTTTCGGATCTGTCAAGAAAAATTCTTAAACTGATTGGTACCTTTTCTCTGATTGGCTTTAAAATCTCCCTCCTCATATTTCAGGAGTCTCCTAGCCCGAGACCCCAAGGGTCGCCTGACGGCCGGTATCTACTTCCCACTGAAGCCGAAGACCCAGGAGTTCACCATGTTCTTCGACAGCAACAGCGGCAAGCAGCGGAAAAAGCTCAAGTTCCAGACATTCTTGGAGCTTCAGAAGGTAATCATCAGTATGGGTTTTTAGATTTAGATTTAACCTTTGGACCCTTGTCATCAGACACAAAGAAAGTCATGAAAGAAATTTCTAAAAAACTTATCGGTATGTCTGGCGACCTACGGGTCGTTCATCATTCAAGAGGCAATGCGGCGAGCGTTCTGGGAACTATGCCTCCGGCCACATTAGGGGTTTTTTTTTATGTTTAACAGCCTTGTGTATTTTGTTACCTAATATGTATGTACACGTAATAAAGTACTTAAGAACATCGATGATCGTAATTTGAGGATATGTCTCTGGTCTCTGCATCACCAATGGCGCCTTCGTTAGATCGACAGAGATAGACGCTGAAATTTCCGTATTGTAAATTTCTCTTTTTTTTACGTAAATGATGGGCGTTGATGAACAATTCTCATTATTTCAAACAGGCTCAAACTATACAGAGACCGCCTTATAATTAGAATCCGACCAGGACGGAGCCTGGAGTGTCCTTAAGTTCATGACGTCGGTAGAACAATATATAATATTTTCCTCGTTAGTCATCAGTTAGTTCTAAACGCCTTGTCCCATCAATGTCAGAAAAGCGATCAGATTTTTTTCAGAAAACAATGATTTAGACTTGAGTATTTATACTGAACTGTATTTTTTTATAATTTAACTGAATACGAATATAGGATCGCGGACACGATAACATCTGGAAGTCTGGTTACCAAGTCAAATCTGGTATTCAGTAACGTCAAATGTAATAAATCTCTGGCGCTCGTCCAAAACGGATGGAATCCCAATTCTGGCGGTATGACGTCAATGGTTTTGGACTGCTGGACTATCTTAGTCAAATCTGGTTTAAATCGGTCTGATCTCCCTAAATAAATCGCAAACATGTAGAATGTAGATATATTTTTCGAATTCCTGAACGTATTATGACTTGAAACGGAATTTTTACCAAGTAAATTGAAATGATTCAGCACTATTTCGGTACTGTTAATAAACAACCATAATGTACGTAACTGAGCATGTTACCTTAAAATTTATATTAAATAAATGTCAACAAGTACTTAAATAAAAACCTCAACCTCATTTTCGCCTTGCCCAATTATATGATAAGAAACGTATGCCGATTTCAGAAACAGCAATATTGGGAATTTCACATTTTGTAATGAGTTTGAGTCCAATTCTCTGGGCTGAAACAACAACAACATGGCCGTTGATTAACAGGTTAAAAGTCAAGTTTTGTCTGATGCTATACATATTTATATTTGTCATAAATTATCTGAAGGACATTTTGAGGAGGTACTTTTGTACCCGCCAGTTGTTATCATTGTTATCTATCTAAACTATTTAGAACAATGGCCTCACTATCTGTCCAGTTAAATATTTATCATTGAACTCATAGTCGCAAAACATAATATTTTTATTATTTTTGTAACGACCAAGTTCGTGAAGACCAAGAAGAGTATACATCCAGTCTGTCCAACAATATCTGGCAGTAAAAATAATTCAATTTTTTTATGGGTAGCCTAGGTAACATGTTTCCTTAATTTGCCTCTTTTTTTCTACCGACAAGCTGGCCAGAGAGACTCTACTTTACTGTTAATCAATCCAACACAATTTTTATGATTCACACTGTGGGTAACGTAAAAAATATGGAATATCTTTGAATTTTTAGCAATCGAATAAAATTTTGTTCAGTTAAACTGGCCACATAGTTATTCCGACTATTTAACAAAAGGTGTGCGGCAAATTGAGCTTACCGTGGGACTAGGTCGATTTGTGTAAGATGTCCCAAGATATTTATTTATATTTATTTATTTTATTTAATTTTCCCTCATTTCTCATCGATAAACGATGATTAACCTTCAATTTCCTCCCCAGATCCCCGACGAAGTGGTGGAAGAAGTGGACGAGTGCAACGACCAGCTCCGCCTGAAGGACGGAGAACTGCTCTCCATCCTCAAGAGACTCGCCACCGTCGTCACCGACGAGGAATACATGTCCGAAGTGCTGGCTGTCAACAATAAGATCGTGCAACTTTCTGCTGGCCAGTAAAAAAACTCTAGCTGTCAAACTGCCGGTTGCAAAACACTGGCCAGAAAAAAAATAAAAAGAACTCTCTGGAATGTTAAATTATAAAGCGCTGGCTGTCAACTTGCCCGTTGCTGAACACTGGCCAGAAAAAAAAAAGATCTCGCTGGCCGTTGGAATGTTAATTTAAAAAAACGTATTATACAGACTGTTAGAAAACTTAAGTCAAAGTTCCTGGCCGGTTAGAAACTCCGAAATATGACGAAATGATCACGGACATTTTTATAAAATCATTGACGTATTCTTTCGCTGCAAAGGTCTACAAAGGAATTGTTTTTAATTTGTCATCTTATTTGAGCGGTCTTTATATCATATCTGTTTGTAAAGAGATTACTTAATTAATTATTTTTTGTAGATTAACTAATATTCATTAGTTTCATCAGAATTTGATTCTTATTTCATGTAGAGACCATTTTAGCGGTTACGTAGTTACTAGTGTTTAGTACTGAGACGTGTAAAACGAGAAGGCTTATTGAGAAATAAAATTATTGAAAAAGTACATTACCTGCTTTTTATTCAACCTGTGTATGTTTGAAATTTTGAAATGGCTTTTTAACTAATGTAGGCAGACTTAATAAAGAGTATAGTTCACATAGAAAATAATTCTTGTAAAACATTTTACTTACAATAGTAACAGTTTAATGTTTCAGATCTTACTATAGTTGCCGATTTCTAAGAATGAGTCTTATATTATAATTATATGACGTTAAGATTCACGGTGAATCTTACTGTCATATTAATAAGGAATAATCTATACCTGTCAAGAGTTCCTTTTTTGAAATTGACAACTACATTTTGATTGGGGTAAATCCAAATTGTAATAGTGATGTGGTATAGACCCCAGTGTTCATAAAGGAAGAATATTATAAAATACCATGGCAGCAGCACGTGGGAGCAAATCTCCAATTCGAAAGTTGCTCTTTACTTTTTTAAGGCACTTGTTACAAACGTCATACGAGACTAATTTTATTACTGTAGAACAAATCCAATTTAATTATTTTTAACGCCTGGACCACTCGTAACGCTTAATTATATGTATACAGGGTGAAACTTTAGTGGTTGTACTTCGTTTAACGGCTTGTTCCGTATAGTTTTCTAATTAGGTAACAGAAGAAAATGTATGTTTCACGTAAAAAAAAATGATGGGTCTTTCAAATTAGCCGACGCTCCATAGAAAATCAATATTTTTTAGGGAGAAAAAAATGCCTCCTATCTTTTTCCTAAACGGAACCCTTAAACGGAGTACAACCACTAAAATGTCACCTTGTATGGTTGCAAATAATATTATTGGCCGAATAATCCCATCTACGAGTATACCAGGCGACCTGGGTGCTTAGACAAGTTGCCAATCGCTAGCGCTTCAACGTCAATCTTTAGCGAAAGGCAGCTAACTGTCTTTGTCACACTAATGTGGAAGAGTGACAGAGAGGGAAAACAACGATACGCTACTAAGCGCTAGCGATTGGCAACTTGGATAAGCATCCTGGACTATTAACTACCGTGAAGACCGAAATTCGTAAACGGGAATTAGTGTCTGTAACTCTAAAGAAGTCGTCATTAGAGTGACAGAGTAAAATCCCCGAAATTTGCTGATTTCGGAGTTCGTGGCGGTTTCGTTAGAACTTAAGTCAAAGTTCCTAGCCGGTGAGAAACTCCGAAATATGATGAAATGATCATGGACATTGTTATAAAATCATTGACGTATTCTTTCGCTGCAAAGGTTTACAAAATAATTGTTTTCAATTTGTCATCTTATCTGAGCGGTCTTTATATCATATCTGTTTGTAAAGAGATTACTTAATTAATTATTTTTCGTAGATTAACTAATATTCATTAGTTTCATCAGAATTTGATTCTTATTTCATGTAGAGACCATTTTAGCGGTTACGTAGTTACTAGTGTTTAGTACTGAGACGTGTAAAACGAGAAGGCTTATTGAGAAATAAAGTGATTGAAAAAGTACATTACCTGCTTTTTATTCAACCTGTGTATGTTTGAAATTTTGAAATGGCTTTTTAACAAATGTAGGCAGACTTAATAAGAGTTCACATAGAAAATAATTCTTGTAAAACATTTTACTTACAATAGTAACAGTTTAATGTTTCAGATCTTACTATAGTTGCCGATTTCTAAGAATGAGTCTTATAATTATATGACGTTAAGATTCACGGTGAATCTTACTGTCATATTAATAAGGATCAATCTATACCTGTCAAAAGTTCCTTTTTAGAAATTGACAGCTACATTTTGATTGAGGTAAATCTAAATTGTAATAGTGATGGGGTATAGACCCCAGTCTTCATAAAGGAAGAATATTATAAAATACCATGGCAGCAGCACGTGGTAGCAAATCTCCAATTCGAAAGTTGCTATTTACTTTTTTAAGGCGCTTGTTACAAACGTCACACGAGACCAAGTATTGTAGAGCAAATCCAATCTTATTATTTGTAACGCTTGGACCACTCAGAATGCTTATATGTATACAGGGTGAAATTTTAGTGGTTGTACTTCGTTTAAGGGCTTGTTCAGAATCGTTTTCCAATTAGGTAAAAGAAGGAAATGTATGTTTTACGTAAAAAAATCTATGGGTCTTTCAAATTAGCCGACGCTCCATAGAAAATCAATATTTTTTTAGGGAGAAAAAAATGCCTCCTATCTTTTTCCTAGCCGGAATCCTTAAACGGAGTACAACCACTAAAATGTCACCTTGTATGGTCGCAAATAATATTATTGGCCGAATAATCCCATCTACGAGTATACCAGGCGACCTGGACTATTTACTACCACACATACATCATCAGCCTATGACAGTCCACTGCTTGACGTAGGCCTCTCCTATTATAACTGTGCGTATAGACGCATTAGGAGGTAAATGCCCATAATCGCCACGCTGGGCAAGCGGATTGGCGATCACAGTAATGTGTCCACTATGATGACGCTGCTGCCCATCATCAATTAAATCAAAGAATAGTCAGTGACACTTCTATCCCTTAGTCGACTCTTACGACTCCCGCGGGAAGAGTTGGGGTGGTGACAAACGTATTCTTACTGCCGTCACCACACGGCAATATTTACTACCGCGAACCCCGAAATTCGTAAATTTCGGGGATTTGTCTCTGTAACTCCAAAGAAGTCGTCATTAAAGTGACAGAGTAAAATCCCAGAAATTTGCGGATTTCGGAGTTAGCGGCTAGAGCCCCTGCACTAAAATGCACTTCCTATAAAAGACATCAACGGGTTTTGGCTACATTGAAACATTTTTTTAATCTTATTAAGTAATTGAACTAAAACTACCTACCACGAGACAGAATATGTAACATTGAATATAGTTATACAGTTAAGCCCGCATACACGTTAGAAATCCTCTTTCGTGTATTCCGATATTTTTAAATTATATATTTAAATCTAGGCACAATACTCGTACCGGTACCATTTTGTATGGGTTTCGCTACTATGTCAGAAAATCAGTTACCTCCTCTACAGTTCCTACACGTAGTGGGATTTTTTATTCAAATCCCGCAGTGTTTAACTTTTGTTTCGTGGGTCCGAAGAATATGAAAAAAAGTCATGAATATTAGTTTTATAAAATGCTTTAGTTAATTATTTGAAACAAACAGCCCACCCATTTTCGACCAACTACGGAACCCTTCACTGAGCATGGCCCGACATGCTCTTGGCCGGTATTTTGTTACTATTGGGGTTTGTCCAATAGTAATAGTGGCTCAGTATGACAGTAGATATGTTTTACTTCACGATTATACAGGTTGATTTTTTATTCACTTACTTTAGGGGGTTAATAAAATTCTAAGGTCAAATTGATGAACTCTATGGGACGGACATTCAATTTGAGAAGAATCTGTGGAAGTGAAAACCAGTGTGGAAGCAATATTAGAATAGAATAGAACATAATACATTTTTATTCACATAAAGCACACATTAAAGAACAGCAAAGTAAATACAATGGAAACATTGTCTAAGTTAAAAGTAAAATAAAAGTAAAAAATAATAATAATAAATGTTATTATCTTGCAACCCTAACATTTACCAATTTACCATTTATGTAGTAGCAACTTAGATTAAGTATTGAGTATCTGGGTGCTTAGACAAGTTGCCAATCGCAAACGCTTAATGGTCAATCGTAAGCGAAAGGCAGGTACCTAACTGTCTTTATCGCACTAATATGAAAGAGTGACTGAGAGGGAAAACTACGATACGCTACTAAGCGTTAGCGATTGGCAACTTGGCTAAGCATCCTGATGTTCCATTCGATTACAAATCCTGAGATATTAGTAGACGGAAATGAGCATAAGTTTTTTTATCGAATCGGATATCGGTCCCATAGTAAGTTCATCAATATGACCTTAGAACTAAACCTCTAAAATTTGAACAGTGAATAAGGGTGCGGCTCCACTGACGCGGAGCGGAGCGGAGCTGTGGGAGCTCGGACCGCATCACAGTGAATCGAATTTTGAATTTGAAGAATGTAATAGGCTACTTGACCCATTTTTAAAGTTTGTCGTATATTATTAATCAATATCAGATTAACGGAAAAAAAAATATAAATATATTTTTTCACGACCTAGAAAACCGCAAAATTATAACTTTAAATTTAAACTTTCGTTACCGCGCGAAAACGATACTAGCCATGTTAATGCTTGGATTATCTGTGGTGAGACGTCACTCAAACCGACAACAAACATTTGACATGTCGCTTACGTTATGTCAATGTCACAGCAAAGCAACATGCCTATACAGGGTGTTTTTTATATCATTAGCCATATTGCAATATGTGTTGGGTAAAGGCGTAAAAAAATATTTGGTAAAACAAAAATAATCCATTTTTCATTATCCTTTTTGTTATAGATTTTTTTTTAATCTCATTATCTACCGAATGTTTGGTCACTATGATCACTTGCTTACTTTGCGTACTGCCCCACCAATCCCACCATCTCATAACTGCCAAATAAGATTGGAAAGGGTGTTTGAGTTTTCAACTTTAATTAACCCGCATAAGGTAACTAATTCAATGCGTTATAACGTACGTAACAAGTTTCCTACGCGTGGTGGGGAATGGAGGTGGAGCTTAACTTGCAGGTAAATCCCACGAGATAGCATTATCAGCCTATCGCATACAGTACTAATAATGAGGGTATTTTGTGTTGCGCGCCGGTCTGAGGGTAGTTTGACTCGAGCGCGGTCACGCAAGCGCACTCCTTCTTTGTTTACAGAGTGCTGTACAAATGGCACATGGCATCTTGCGATCAGCCGAGCCGGCATAATTTGACCTCAAGAACGGAGTAACTTAAATGTTCCGTCATACAAACGCGTACTGGTTTACTCAGATATCGATTCTAATGCACTCTCTAAGCAAATTGAATTGTTGTTGACGACGAGCAGGTACAGGTAGGTATGCGCTTGGGCAGTTTTAATCAAACAACAATCGTGTGTGCATGTAGTTAGGACATTTTATTCATTGTTTAGTGCCGATGGTGGGTGGAGTGACGTCGGCTGATCGGTGCTTGTGATGAACTCCTGATTGGCTAAGACTTGACTA
>JALPQI010027720.1:0-15752 GCA_025490895.1 Thaumatotibia leucotreta | reverse complement strand
TATGGGATTTATATATATTTCCTGTGCATCATAATTACGGTAGTAACACGCGAAAATAATTACGTGTTACATTTTTTAACAGAATGTTTGTAAACACTAATAAACTCGTTATCTGATGGTATCAGATACTAACACGCACATGCGAAGTTATTAAAGGTGTCGTATTTTTACATTGAATGCATAGACAACGTTAACATTATGTCCTTGTCAGTGTTATATATTTTTATTACAACTTATTTTTGTGTAACATGTCTAAATATCAGAGTGCTGGTGAGATTATTCCTACAGCTTTTGTAAAATAAAATAGTACATTACGACACAAGTGACTATCGGTCGTGTTTTAAAACATCGTCACTCGTTTCGAATTTCATGTTTTTCGCACTAGTGTCGTAATGTACTATTTTAAATATTAAAATTTTAACGAAGTTTGTTTTGTACATACTTACTTATACATGGTACGACTAAACAACGATAGGATAAAATCATTATTAATATGTAATACTTATATCCTAAACATTGGACATGTTTATTGTTCACATGTTGTTACAAGTAAAATACTGATTTAATAGAAACATTCTTTTTTAAGTATATCACTACATTTCAGTATATTTTCAAATGTTTTCTGTAGGGGCCAGCAGATATGATATTCAAACATTTTACGCACTGTGACATGGAAATAACAGATGTGGATGTTACGATAACACAGAAGAAGTTTAACAGAACGATTGACGTTCTTGATATAACTGTGATATCGCCGTGGCCGATCGATGGCGACATGTATGTGAGTTGCAATTTAGCAAGATTTAATCTAGTTAATGAAATGTACATAGGTATATGGTGTTGAATGGAATGGAATGGAATTAATAAGTTCATTAAGATTATCTATTAAAACATCCTGCTCCACTGTTCTGTCGTAAAACCATGAAAATATAAGTTCAGCTTATGTTCTTTACTATAGTACCTACAGTAGGTATAATTAATTAATTATTTATGCTTTGAATTAAGAATTAAAGCTACTGACACATTCTAGATGGAGATTTCGGCTGAAGTAAAGAAGGACGGCGGGTATAAGCCGGGACATTTTTACATGAAAGGTCCAATATGCCAAGTATTAAGTACGATGTTGGGCGACGTTTTCTTTGAATTACTCAAGGCCATGGGTTACGAAGACTGCCCGATACAAGACGTGAGTTTTTTTCTCCCGCCACCATAACATCACCATCAATAGCAATCTTGATTCTTGAAATTATGCAAGGGACATGCTAGACGGGCATATGGGAGTTGCGAGAGCTAATACTCGTAAATAAAACTTACCCGGGTCCTTGTCAAGTACCCCTCACTATTATAGTACGAGCATGGGATACTTGACATAGTACAAGAAATTTGTGCTCCATAGACAATAGCATTCACTTGCCATGCTTATTTCATGCCGAGAATATTTACATAATTTTCTATTAGTAAGAACCGTAGCTTGATAATTATAATTTTTTCCCGAGGTTCAAACATCTTTCTGATGATTTGATCTTTGTTTATAAACTATTCGAGTGTTTGTTTTATGAACGAAAAGTGTAAGTTAATACTCGTAGATCTTATATACAGGATGTAAATTTAATACGGACGAAGCTCTTAACGGGTGTTAGTTTAAAATATAATAAGTACGTATAGATAACTTTTACTTAAAATTGGAGCAACAAAATTATCCATACAAAATAATTCGACGCGCAATGTAGAGCAACATGCTAAAGTTAAAAGCTCGTTGACAGCTAATTTCAAAAGCAGATGACTATACCTCGAGGGGCCGCACATAGTGTGCCACTAAGAGGGATAGACATAGTCACTTACTACTAAGAAGATACTTGTGTGTGTGGCACTTAGTGACGTATTCAACGCGTTTGTCTGACACTTACTCGTACATTTAGCATCTAATGCACACACACACAAAAAATAGTGGCACAGTGATAAGGACGGACGATTATCGTTCCTTTTCACTTCCACTAGTAAAAAGTTTCATAAGACCATCCCTTTCGTTCTTGCTATTATTATAACGTTGTCAAATCCATATTAATCCTACATTCATGCTATACCTAGATATTTTTCTAACAACGAGGGGCCGCACATAGTGTGCCACTAAGAGGGATAGACATAGTCACTTACTACATACTTTTTTAAGAAGATACTTGTGTGTGTGGCACTTAGACTTAGCATCTAACACACACACACACAAAAAATAGTGGCACAGTGATAAGGACAGACGATTATCGTTCCTTTTCACTTCCACTAGTAAAAAGTTTCATAAGACCATCCCTTTCGTTCTTGCTATTATTATTACGTTGTCAAATCCATATCCATATTCTAAATCCATGTCTAGCAAGAACGAGAGATTGACAAAACTAAACATCGACATGATTGTTATCGATAAGTCTTGTAGTAGTCGATAAATAAATGTAATTAATAAATAATGCAATTGCAAGAATGCAAACCATATTCAAAACGATACATTATTTTTCTTATACGTATACCTTGTATTTTGTACCCAGTAAAAGAACAGAGACTAATAAGAAACACTCTTAACCTATAGCGATAGGTAATATTTTATATGAAGTATCTGATATTTAAAAATAAAGCGTAAATGAGTCTTTGCTACCTGATTTTACGAAATTAGTAGTTTATGAGAATAGGGTATACGCATCGATAACAGTTATGTCGATGTTTGATTTAGTCAATCTCTCGTTCCTGCTAGAAAAATATCTAGGTATACAGATGACATAACTGCCATATCACAAATGTTCGTACAGCTACATTGCTACTATGAAAATCTTAAAAAATATGTTTTTAGTACAGATGGTGTACTTTTTAGGCTCTAGTGCGAGAAGTGGGTCATTTTACATCAGGTCCGTAACTTCGGAGGGCCACCTGTACTAAAAAAACGTCGTACGAGACGCGTGCAAAAACGAAATTCGTAACTCGTGTCGATTTAAACTTAACACTTGTGTCGTAATGTACTATTTTGGGTCATAATTAAGAGTAACTTAAAAAAAAACTTGGAATCTATGATTACGTTAATGATAACGCTATGATAACGAATCCCATGCCTGGTTTAATTTATTGCCCGTATTAGATTTACACACGGTATGTACCTAATTGTGAATTTTAGGGAAAATACGAAATAATCAATTTTTACGTGGACAACAAAAAGTTGAATGTACCCCAAATATACGGCGAATGCAAGTCGCTCATTCAAATCTCTAAGGGCAAGGAGCTTAAGGGGTGCTACTACATATTCCTAGACGTAGTGCCGAAAGACGAATAAAAATGTTCAAGCCGCAAGAGTTCACTTCTTTTGGCACATTCAATAGTAAATTACATCCGTCGTAAGTACTTATTTCTACCTCGAACAATTTTTTTTGTTTTAAGACTCGTAAAAAGAAAAGTAAAACACCATTTGGATAAATAATAATAAAATTGTATACAAGGTGGAATTCGACGAGGGACCTTTACGGAAATGGGAGATAGTTAAGGCTATACTGAGCAACTTTTACTATGGGACCAACCCCGAAATCGTAAAAAAAACTTATCCATACAAAAAGATATGGCATGTATACACACAATGTATGAAAGTAATTTTTTTTTTACGATTTCTGGTTTGGTCCCATAGTACAAGTTGCTCAGTATAGCCTTAACTATCTCCCATTTCCGTAAAGGTCCCTCGTCGACGTCCACCTTGTATACATATTATCCGTTTTATATTGTTATTACATATTTTCAATAATTTCCATCAATAATAATTATATCTATAGTATAGGTACTTGGTTACTTTAGACGTTAAAAAGATGTCTTAAAATTTGTTTTCACCACACTGCTCGTAAACACGCTGTTTGTCCTTCAATTTCAGAGCGCAAAACTGTGTTTTAATCTCTAGAGGTTAAAGTATTTTTTTTTAATCTTCTCGATACACTACATCTGATTTGTTTATTTTTTGGAAGTTGAGGACTTACAAATAAATACCTTCTAATTTGTTATGTTTGAGTTTTATTTCGCATGTTTTCTCGCTTTAGTGTGGTGAAAAATGTTGTGTTTCACTCGGCAGCAAAGCTTGTTCAACTCTCGTGCCTTAAAACCCTCGCATCGCTCAAGATTTCATTTTATGAACCACTCGCTGCGCTCGTGGTTCCAATTCTGGAATCTTTCGCTTGCTCAGGTTTCAATATTTGCACGAGAGTTAAACAATCACTTTGCTCCCTAGTAAAACAAATAACTATTAATGACCCCGGCATGACCGATTGGAAATATGTGATTTCCAATGGGTCATAGCATGATAGGTCAATCATGCTATGACATAATATTCGTATTTATCAGCGCAGTTTCCTTATTATCAAAATCAATGACATGGTTCCTAAGAACAAATCTTCTTTTGTCTTATAGTTTCAGACTTTCCCATACTGACCGATTTGAATGGGCCACCCGGTATAGACATATTTGTAAGGGATCAGTATGGAGAAGTGTATATATATTAATGCCCTTGACTGTACCTATTCTGAATGAGGGTTTTTGATATTTTTTTCTGCCACTGTGGCGTAAGCTCCAACGAACTGTCATAATAAATACGAGTATTAATCAATTTTCTATATATTATATTTTTATGTAATTCTTAAAACTATTACTTTAGGAATATTGTTAACTAAGGGCTGATTTTTCAATTGCCAAATAACTCTATCCGTTAGTTAAAATTATCACCATCCTTTTCTCAAATCATCAGTCAAAAAAGGACAGAGCTAACATTTATTTGACAGATACTGTTAACTGGGGATTGAAAAATCAGACCTAAAACAAATGAAAAAAAATTGTTTCATGTCAATCCCCATGAAATAAACAAAGTTCTAGTCATTTTTCTTAGTACCAGTGACTTTGGTGTGCGTGTGGACTGAGGGACCACTTATATTTCAATGGTGGTTGGTATGATGGTGTTTGGTGAAAATTTAGTAGTAGTTGAGAATTATTTTGTAGAAAAATCCTGGAATTTGTAAAGAATTCACTAAAAAGTTATACAGCCAAACGTGTGGTCCCTCAGTTCACACACTGAACCTTACACTTCTGGGCAAGTGTTTAATATGCTGGCTTATTTTAATGTTACACATTTAGTAAAAACATATTTAAACGCATTCGTAATGACCGAAACGTAATTTGGCAATGATTATACACTAAAAAGTCTTCCTTTTTTGGTCCCTGAGGGACCACATATAATAACTAATAAATCGGTACATTCGTACAAAAACTAAATGCATTTTTCTTTGCAAACATTAGTAAAAAAAAAACGCAAGGAAGATTGTAAAAGTTAAAGGAAAGCACAACTATTAATCAATTTCGCAAAATTTATATTTGTTTGTGGTCCCTCAGTTCACACACTATGAGTTAATAAAATAATCGAAATCTCCTAAAATATTAACATTATTAAAAGGTTTGTCGTACTGAGGTTTAGTTAAAAAACTTGACTACATAAATATATATTTTAACGTGGATTGATGGCGTACAATATAAAATAAATTGCTTTTTAACATTTCCTTAGCAAAGCGTTCATTAGGGTGACGGCAGTAAGAATACATTTGTCACCACCCCAACTCCTCCTGCGGGTGTCGTAAAAGTGTCACTGATCATTAGGTATTTGATAAAAGAATGATGATGGGCAGCGGCGTCATCATAGTGGACACATTACTGCGATCGTCAATCCGCTTGCCCAGCGTGGCGATTATGGGCACTTATCTCCTAATGCGTCTATACGCAAAGTTAATAGGAGAGGCCTACGGTGTACGTCCAGCAGTGGACTATTATAGGCTGATGATGATGTATGGTTTGTCAGGTTTACCATCATTTGCTAAACAACTTTTATGAAATAACTATTTAACAAACAACGATTCACAAACCTGCAATTTCCTAAAATGCTCATTTTATAAATAACTTCCTACATGACAAATTGTCCTACATATATTACTAGCTTTTACCCGCGACTTCCTCTGCGTTAAATCTTTAGAAACAATATTTATAAGCCTATGACCTTATTAAATTTCATCTAAATTCGTTTAGCGGTTTAAGCGTGAAGAGGTAACACAGGGATCGCTCACTAATATTTCAAGTTCGGGTGCGCAAGTGGGTTAATTTTCTTTAAATCGCGGATTCGGTTGGATTGATGCCTTCTAGGGAGTAATGAAAATTCGTACTGTATTACTCCCGCCTATTTTTATGTACATATTTATTCGAAATGAAAAAGTGCCTTTCGCCCCTTGCTCCCTACTACCCGTAATGTGTAAGCAATACTTTTCAATTGTAATAAAATCACTCTAGTTATTTCAGAAAAGTTGTTTAGCAAATGATGGGAAACCTGAAAAACCATACTATTATAATGTAATGCTGCTTAATGGAGGTACTTACCAGATCAACAACCCGGAAAATAGGAGTATAAATAACAAATCCATTGCAACACAATGCTAATTTGCAAATACAGCAATAACAAACCAAACACATTAATTCAAGTTAATGTGCCGCCTTTTTATTTTTTAAACATAATACGCAGGACAAGTATATTCGAGCTACATGTTTTACCGCACCAAACCCGATACCATAAACTTAGTTTGTTTTTAATTTTGTAATTTTGCTTACAGAATCTAAAATGTAGTTGGCTGTATGCAGTTTTTCCTTGGTCCATTTGATATTAGTAAGCAAATTTAAAAATGAGGTTCGTCTCGTTAGTAAACGCTTTTCATTGTGTGGTCACCCTAATGAACGCTTTGCTAAGGAAATGTTAAAAAAGCAATTTATTTTATATTGTACGCCATCAATCCACGTTAAAATATATATTTATGTAGTCAAGCTTTTTAACTAAACCTCAGTACGACAAACCTTTTAATAATGTTTATATTTTAGGAGATTTTAATTATTTTATTAACTCATAGTGTGTGAACTGAGGGACCACAAACAAATATAAATTTTGCGAAATTGATTAATAGTTGTGCTTTCCTTTAACTTTTACAATCTTCCTTGCGTTTTTTACTAATGTTTGCAAAGAAAAATGCATTTATTTTTTGTACGAATGTACCGATTTATTAGTTATTATATGTGGTCCCTCAGGGACCAAAAAAGGAAGACTTTTTAGTGTATAATCATTGCCAAATTACGTTTCGGTCATTACGAATGCGTTCAAATATGTTTTTACTAAATGTGTAACATTAAAATAAGCCAGCATATTAAACACTTGCCCAGAAGTGTAAGGTTCAGTGTGTGAACTGAGGGACCACACGTTTGGCTGTATAACTTTTTAGTGAATTCTTTACAAATTCCAGGATTTTTCTACAAAATAATTCTCAACTACTACTAAATTTTCACCAAACACCATCATACCAATCACCATTAAATATAAGTGGTCCCTCAGTCCACACGCACACTGACTTTGCGCCACTATTATTTTATTATTTATTTTGTTCTGTAAGTTACAGGATTACAACTTAAAACTAAATAGGTACTTTGTCCTACAAAATTGTTTGAACAGTTTGACTGTGGGATCCGTGAGTCTCTATATTTGGTTCTACCGAGACGATTCTTTCCCCGTTCAGAAAAGCGTTCACCTTACCCAACGTACCTTACCTATTAATATATGGCGCTGTTGAGTGTTTACCGATTTGGTGAATACGTTTCATCATCACAATTCTTATTAGTAGGGTTAGGATTTTGGTGGCATTTATGGAACAGAGAGCAGTGGAGTCGGTGTTACAAACATTTTTTACTTGAATAAATGATTAACTTATAAAATAATAACGAAATAGTGTTTAGTTCAAGCTGGATTTATCAATGAATTTAAGTAAATAACACGAATTTAATTTTTGAGAATCTAAAATAATATTAATTTTCAATAAAAATGTTGATAAATGAGAAAATATGTCTATTATAATATTTATTTGATTTTCAAGGTTCTAGTTTTCTCGAAGCCCATAAATATTATATAATAATCATAAGCTATATTCTATAAAAAAATATTGAACTTAATTTTTTAGGTACCTAGTAGTCAAATATTAATACAATAAAATTATTTAATACTTAAAATGGGCCCAACCCTGTTAAAATGAATATATTTATGTATTATTTTTGATTAATTAATTATTCAATCAATCATAAATAATTTGAGCAACGACTCCACTGTTCTCTGTTCACCAAATGCCACCAAAATCCCTAACCCTACTTATTAGGTACACTCAACCAATATTTCTTACAATCTGATTTATAACTGTGACAAGGTTCCCGATCAGCCTAGGCTTCCAATCCGTTGACTCCAATCGGATTTATTTAATAGTAGGAATATCAGATTACCTTTAAGGTCTCTGCCCACTAGACCGTAGCATACCATGACCGTAGCATGAACGTATCAGACAAAAAAATATTCTTTGTATGGAAAAGTATGAGACTATGCCCACTAGGACGTTCCGTCGCCGGCCAACACCGTCGCGTGCCATGCACGGACCGGCCAGAATTGTCGGCGAGAATATTTTGTCGGGCCCGACACGCTACGTGCATGGCACGCAACGTTGCCGGTACGGTGTGTGCAGGCGGCGAAACGGTGATCATACGGGTTCTATTTACATTTTTGTATTGTCTGAAAAATGTGTCCCCCCCTCTATTTTTAAGCTACGCGATATAAAATTCTAAAAAAAATATATGTTATGCACATTAATAAACTATATCAACGATTTTTTGTTTGATTAAATTATCTCCTATAGTTTTTGAGGTAGGTTGATTTAACTGTATTTTTTTAATAATAAATTGATGATGGTACGGAACCCTTCGCGCGCGAGTCCGACTCGCAATTGGCCGGTTTTTTTTAACCATACTTTTGATGTGGCTTCCTAAAATAAATTTTATTGATTTTAAATTTTTATTACAATATGTACACAAAATCAATATACATTTTTTTTCGAAAAACCTATGCTCTTTAGCAGTTGCTCCATTGTTATTTAAAATGAATTATTGTTCCAAAACTAATAGAAGATGTAATAAAAATAATCAAACAAAACAAATACTTGACGTAGTCACATTGACAATCATGACAAGAACATAATTATGTACTCTCATAAATCTATAAACAATATTATATTTACCAATTCCAAGAAGTTAAAGTTTAATATCATAGATGACATGTCTAGGTTACTAGACATTGATAAGTGCAATTTAATACTATAATAATATTAATGATAAGTAAATAAACACATTCTGCCATATAAATGTATAAGTAGCATAACTGACGATTCGAAAGTAAGCCTACTCAATAAATAATTTTTGATTTTGACTTGACTCAGTAACAACTCTAGTACTACAATGAATTTCGATCGCAGTTTACGATGTCTGCTCAGAAAAATAGGTGTAGAAATAAACTCCTAGGAAAATACTAGCAGAGCGATAGTAGTCTAAAGAGCGCGAAAACAATTAAAAACTGATAAAACTGTGACAATGGAACGATAACGACGGATATGAATCGCTCATACTACGGGGATGATACGTAGTTGCGACGCGGATGATACGTGGTTGCGACGCGGATGCAACGGTCACTAAACGGGCTTAGCACGGATATGAAACGATGTACACACGTTATAGTGGGCATAGTAGTCCGTGTCGTCTCACATTCCGTGTCTGATACGTTCATGCTACGGTCATGGTATGCTACGGTCTAGTGGGCAGAGACCTTTATTGTGAGAGCTCGGAAATGTGGGAGAGAAGAATGAGCAAGGGAGTTTATTTAGTAGTCACATTGACAATCATGACAAGAACATAATTATGTACTCTCATAAATCTATAAACAATATTATATTTACCAATTCCAAGAAGTTAAAGTTTAATATCATAGATGACATGTCTAGGTTACTAGACATTGATAAGTGCAATTTAATACTATAATAATATTAATGATAAGTAAATAAACACATTCTGCCATATAAATGTATAAGTAGCATAACTGACGATTCGAAAGTAAGCCTACTCAATAAATAATTTTTGATTTTGACTTGACTCAGTAACAACTCTAGTACTACAATGAATTTCGATCGCAGTTTACGATGTCTGCTCAGAAAAATAGGTGTAGAAATAAACTCCTAGGAAAATACTAGCAGAGCGATAGTAGTCTAAAGAGCGCGAAAACAATTAAAAACTGATAAAATTGTGACAATGGAACGATAACGACGGATATGAATCGCTCATACTACGGGGATGATACGTAGTTGCGACGCGGATGATACGTGGTTGCGACGCGGATGCAACGGTCACTAAACGGGCTTAGCACGGATATGAAACGATGTACACACGTTATAGGGGGCATAGTAGTCCGTGTCGTCTCACATTCCGTGTCTGATACGTTCATGCTACGGTCATGGTATGCTACGGTCTAGTGGGCAGAGACCTTTATTGTGAGAGCTCGGAAATGTGGGAGAGAAGAATGAGCAAGGGAGTTTATTTACTGGTAGAATTTAAACATAAACACAGGATGTCGCGATAACTCCATTTATTTATGCATACAGGTAGGTTTTTGTCACAACTACAATTATTGTATACTCGTAACAAATCAAGGGAACGCGTGGACAAACAAGCACACATTTTTAAGAATAGGGACACAGCGTGCAGCGGCGCGCGGCCGACATATAAAAATTCGAGTCTATTATTAACTGGACGATATTTACTAAGAATTCTCACAAAAATAATATACATACCTACGCGAGGTCTACCTACATTTCCTATATTTATATAGTTAAGTCAACGAAAGGTGTAGTATAAACCCGTCGAACCGTTGTGAGTACAAAATAAGAGTGATTACCTGACTTCAATTTATTTCTTACTTTTTGGTTGAACCACTCCATGGCGTCAGTTTGCGAGCTGAAAATAGAGTAGGCAGACTCTGTGCGGCTAAGACCGGCAACCTCAAGTGGGGGTTCCGACGCCGACACTGTGCCTTCGGTTGGACTAGTTTCATCGTAATCGGCAATTGATGATGTTGTTATTGGAGTATTCCATGACGGGATTTCTGACGATGTTTGTGACGATGTTTGTGACGGGGTTTGTGTCGTGTCTGTTGTCGTGGTCTCTTGCGTTCTAGTTGGCATCATTGTGGTCGTTTGCGTTGTACTCGTAGTCGTTGGCGTTGTAGTCGCTTCTGTAGTGGATGTTGTTGTGAATGAAATTGTTGTTCGAGTTGCTACTGCTTCGTATTGAGTCCGGGCTGGTTCTGGTTCTATTTCATTGATTTGATCATCTGGATATAGTTCTGAAATCGTAGAGTTGATCCAGGCAAGTTCTGAATCTATTGTATTGAATACTATCTGTTCGTCGTTACATAGTTTGTTATTGGTCGCTGCGGAAATCGCCATTATTTTACCATTTAGCAGAAGTGGAACACCTTGCCGTTGAAAACATTTCTTCGTTGTAGTTGAATTGAAGGAGGTTTTAGCACCACAAACATGATGCCCGTAAATACGTTGTCCTGGTTTGCCACACGTTTCGACGATCATCTCACGCATTCGAGTATTGCCGTCGTCCATGAAAGGATAATAAGCCTTCAGTCCTATGGCTGCAACAGTATCAATGGAGCTAAGTTTTGCAGTCCATCTCAACGACCAATCTACATTAATAATTACCAAGGCGATGTCATGTCGTGTTTTAGTTTCCATTCTTGGCTGTTTGTATGTTCTAATGATATTAATGCTTCTTGCATATTTGTGTATGGATTGACAGGAAGTAGCGCAATAGGAGGTGGTTAGGATTACATCTTTGTGGATAACGGTTCCCACGCAACATTCCTCGGAGCTCGGGGCACATATCTCGCAGCTGAACCTCACGAGTTGCTCAAATCTTAATCCATGCAGGCCTCCTATCATCTCTAATAGAACTAGGCCGAAATATACTTTAATTAATTTCAGATACATCTTTGAAATAATTTCCATACGGCTATAAAACAGTTGTAATAATAATTTCCATTTATTTGTTTTACGATGTGCTATTTTTATTGGCTATTTTATACCTACCTATATGGTATTGATATATTTTTATACCATTTTTTTTATTTCGATATAAAATTTAAACACTACTATGCCATGGAAAATTTAGTGACAGAATTCTGACAAATGACAAGTAAGAATTTATTCATTCGTAAAAATAAGAAGTTTGTTTATTGCTACTACTTACAGTATTGTTTTGGAAGATCTGTGACGACATCGCTGCTGTTGAGTTTAGAAATTTTCGCTGCTGTTGAGTTTAGAAATTTACCTAATGCCGCTAAATATTATCACACCGGTTTTCCAATACATAATTTTATTATACCAGTACCCGTACCCGTACCCGTAAGAGTGCTTTACTTACTTGCCGTAACGTCTAAGTACGCTAGCGTTTACTCTGTACGGAAATCAGTCTATTTATCACGCTCGCTCCAATACATCAGATTAGTGTTTTGTTTGACTTAAGTACTTTCTTTCTTTCTTCCAAAGCAGTTATGACTATCTTCAGTTAAATCTTCAGACAATAAGTAGTATCTACATTATTGGAGGGGCCGGAAGAAGCCACTTATGTACAACCTATACTCAATTTTTATTGAAGTTCGAACAATGTAAACCAACCTTTTGTATTCAAAATGTGTTTAATTTCCAATGTACGTCATTGACTGCTAAATCTACGTGTTAGGTATATTTTAAATCAACTCTTGCCGTTAGATTATCTTACAGCATGAAAACAATAAAATAACGGTAGGCTACATATATTTCTTGGAACTGTTTGTTTACATTGTTCACAATTTCTATAAAATGAGGTATAGGTATGTAGACGACGTCGGATTGTGATACGAAGCCTGCAAACCCTTCTCAAGCCGAGACATGTATTGTATTGTAGGTATACGTAGCGTGTTTTTCAAACAAGTAGGTAAAACTAAATATTTTTAGCGTAATGTAATGAATGGTATATTTATTGACAATGATGACATTGACGAGTCCAGGGCCCGTAATTTTCATGCCGATGACATCAATTTGACGTCACGCTCCACTTAGGGTGATTCGAAATAGTTTTATTGTTCATTATTAATCATTAGTCGTCAATGATTTTAATCATGTACAAATAACTTCAAAGTACATAGTATTTTTGCACGTGAAACAAATAACACCTACGATGTTGATGTCATCGCCATGGAAATTACGGGCCTTGTTCATGACGATATAAAATAAAGCTGAAGCTACGGAAAACGCGACTGACAGACGCACCAAGCGGGCCCGCTGGTCATAGGCACGTCGTGCGTCCCGCGGGGAGGTACCTACGTATTGGATTGCCTAAAATCAAAAAAACTAACTTTAAATACCTCAAATTTAAATGGCTAATGGTGTTTTCATCTAAATTCAAAACGTAGAAAGTTACAAAAAAATATGATGTCTAAAATTAAAAACAGTAACGTCCAAAATCAATAAAATCTCAATACTTAATGACTAAATAACAAAAGCAAAAAAAAAACAAAATGGGAACCGGTCGACGAAGGCCCGCTGTGCGGGGCTTTTATTTCTGCTTTAAGGGATAAAAGGTACCTACCTAACGAACCTATCCAGGTGAGAGTAGGGGAAGTAGAAACCACCACACCAGCACCAATTAAAAGTAGGTTTAGTTTACCTAGTTGACAGCCTAATCTTTCAATATTGTACAATTGTCATCAGATATATCGGAGATGCCACGGCACGGTGCTCAAAAATATCTGACCATGCATTTTAACGCCATGAAAACAGAAGCCTGCTCAGATATTTCAGAGCTCCCAGGCCGCTGAAAGTGACCATTCATCCGCCCGATCCTGCAGGTTTAGATCCCGGAACAGGTGTAAAACTAGAAATATTAGATACTATATAATAGCTTACAACGTTGACTAGAAACGGGATATGAACATTAAATGCTCTAGCTGGACGGCCAGATGTAGCAACGTATCATGAGTATCATGACTACCTACTGTACTTAACCATCTGACCAACTCTGAGCACGCTACATCTCCTAAACAACCTACCGAATTTACCGTAGGTTATCAGATAGTTTCGTTAAAACGATTTGGCACAAAATTGTACATTTCCAGTTTATATTGTAGCTGCAATCTGCTCTTTAAAATGTTGGACGTGTATCACGTGTACAAACGTTCACAGTAAAGTATAATAAAGGTACACATGTACGACTGAAACATGTAGATTTTAAATACGCTCTTGTATCTAGAACACGTTTAAATCAACTGAAAGGCTCGTTATGGTAGCGTTCCCAGACGCATACGAGAGCCCAAATTGAACCCGGCGCCGGCGCCAGTCGCTCTCCTCCCCCACCTCTCCCGAGGAAAGTGCATCCGTGAATATCCCATCCGCAACGAGCCTTGCTAATACCCAACATTAAACTATCACGCGTCACTGCACCAAAATAGAGACATTCCATTCATAAAAAATGCACATCATGAATGAAATCCCATCGGACTCGCCGCATTACCGGCCAAATGAAGTACTCGAGGCGGTATTCTGGGACGCCAGCTGAAAGCACGCTACAATCAATCAAGATAACGTCATGAAGCTATGCGAATGGACCTGCTATTAAAATACCAATAATGTGCCAACTTCGATTGCAATCCGAATCGATTTGTTCCGAAAATACAATGATAAATAATCATCTGGCATTCATAATGTAAATAACTGCTGTTGTCGTCATTAGGACAATTCACATCGTTTTTATATGTCACATAATTTAATATTAGAAATTTATTAAGTTGTACTAAAACCAATAAATTGAATCACTATTTAGGTATTAAAAATAATCGTTTGAAAATAAGTTGCTTATTAGTTTTAAATATTTGAGCATAGCTATAGGTAGATAGGTACATAGGGCCATTAAGGACGGACAGACAGTGCCGGGATTTTGTTTTATGCAATGTAGTGACAGTTCCTTTTTAGGGTTCCGCAACCAAAATGGCAAAAACGTAACCTTTACAGTTTCGCCATGTCCGTCGGTCCGTCTACTCTGTCCGCAGCATGGCTCAGTGGCCATTAGTACTAGAAATCTGCAATTTGGTCATGCCAACAAAGTGGTACAATAAAAACTAGTAAAAATTTTTTTTTCGGATACCTCCCCAGCTGGTGACTTGGGTTGGGGATGATTTTTAGGGTTGACTATTTCGAACATAAGCGGCCCAGCCGTTTTTGAATAACTACGGAACCCTACACTGAGCATGGCCCGACATGCTCTTGCTCTTGGTCAGTTTTCTATGTTTATCTCAAAAATTAACAAAGTTACATGCAAATTTATATACAAACCATAAGTTTGACAACTCATGTCTTTAGACAACTTTTTCGCTTCGCTCGTTCGCTTTTAGTACGGTCAAATCGTACATTAAACTCGCAAAACATGTAGTAAAGCTGCATTTTTGGTATGTTATTTAGACATCATAGGGCAGTATAAAACCACATTTTGCAAGCAAAAAAAAGTTGTGCTAGCTGCGTTATACGTGAAAAACTGCGAAATTTAGGGCCATTTTTTAGTTTCTGATTTTTATTTAAAAAACCTTACGTTTTTGATATTATATGTAAATAAACGTTTAAAGACTAATAAATTTCCAACAAGTTGAGCTAACATGCATTACCGTAGATCTTATAGTTTCAGAGATTCGAGACTTTAAAAAGTACCCCTTTTTGTAAACTAGATAAAATTTTGTGTTTTGCTAACGTTTTCGACTTAATATCGCC
>JALPQI010027719.1:0-13759 GCA_025490895.1 Thaumatotibia leucotreta | reverse complement strand
TTGACTCAACTATTTGAACAACAAGGCTAAAAAAATTATTTTTATTCAAAATAGTAAAAAATTCACCTTAATTTTTCAATTAGTTTAATTTTGCATGAAAACTAGGTCGTTAAGATAGGTTTTTGGTGTTGTTATTTATTAGTACAGTATGTTAGCTAAAAATAACACCATAATTACAGTTATACCTTAAGTACTTTAGGAATTACAAGTGCTCCAACATACACCAAAACAGCTGCATTTTAGCGTTCCCGATGCAAAATCCATAAACAAATTAATGTCAGCAGTGTACTGACTAGTGAAGTGGCCGCCTTCCATCCATCCAGTGCATGTTTGAGCACTTGTAATTCCTAAAGTACTTAAGGTATAACTGTAATTATGGTGTTATTTTTTAGCTAACATACTGTACTAATAAATAACAACTCCAAAAACCTATCTTAACGACCTAGTTTTCATGCAAAATTGAACTAATTGAAAAATTAAGGTGATTTTTTTACTATTTTGAATAAAAAAATTTTTTTTTTAGCCTTGTTGTTCAAATAGTTGAGTCAAATGATTAGCTTAGTTAGTTTGCTTATCTAATGAGCTCTCTAACGAGATTTTTTTTGCAAGGATAGGACCGATAACAAACGTATAATTCCAGAAATATCACGTGCGCTCGTATTCGTCTGTTTGAAATTTTAAAATGGCCGCCATTTAAGTATCGTTGGCACAAAAAAAAAATTGTATGGTAATTTATCGATGAAATTGATTGTAGTTTAAGCCCTTAAAAGCTCCGACACCGCTAACCAAACACCCTGTATATAGAATATTACAAATGTTCTGTACGTAAATATTAATGATATTATAATTAAGAGTTAGGTACTGCTAAATTCTAACTTATTCACTAAGCCACAATAAAAAAACAAGAAATTAAAAATTGACGACGCCGTTAAAAAGAGTGCGGGCTCCCTGCTTAAGATGAAATACAAATGGATGATCGGCGTCAAAATTCAACTCTTCAACGATCAGGGCCGATTCGATCGACACGATAAACGCTGAAATAGAAGAGACAACTTCTAGAGTTGAAGAATAATCGTTGCGTCATGTTGGATGTTGGCGACAGTACGTCGTGTAGTGGGCTGGATCGCTCGAAAAAGAGGCTTTTTTTCAAAAAATAGAGAATGATATAACGTCGGTTGACAAGCAAAACTCACTAAGTAACAAATACCTACTTGAAATATAGCTCCTATCTCAGTTCTGATTTAATACTGACATAAGAGGTTGCTAAGGGTAGTGACAGTTTTTATAGTGAGTTTTGCTTGTCAGCCGACGAATTAAGTAACCGTAAATGAAGGGTCCACGGAAAGAACATGTCTAGTCAATTCAAATTATAGAAGGAAAAACCACCTTCCTTTTAACATGTTTTTTTCCGTGGACCCTACAAATGTTATCAATTTTATTTTTAAATTAGGCATATTGACAATAGAAAAAAATTAAGTTTTGTTTTTTTCCATCCACACATTTTTGTTTGTTTCGTTTATGTCTTTTTTGGAGTTTTACATTATAATTTCGATAGTCTAAACTCAAAATGATGAATAATCCAGCCCACCGTGCGTTGCTGCAAAATGGACTTCCCATCTGTTGACATAAGGCCACCCGTACACCTGTAAGTTCTTACGTAATTTATAGGGACGGGCATGAAGGGGCTATACTAAGGAATTAGATAGTGATATGCACCTCTCATTCCTTAGTAGGTATAGCTCTGTCCCTATAACTTACGTAAGAACTTACGTAATTTATAGGGACGGGGCTATACTAAGGAATAAGATAGTGATATGCACCTCTCATTCCTTGGTATAGCTCTGTCCCTATAACTTACGTAAGAACTTACGTAATTTATAGGGACGGGGCTATACTAAGGAATAAGATAGTGATATGCACCTCTCATTCCTTGGTATAGCTCTGTCCCTATAACTTACGTAATTTATAGGGACGGGGCTGTACTAAGGAATGAGATAGTGATATGCACCTCTCATTCCTTGGTATAGCTCTGTCCCTATAACTTACGTAAGAACTTACGTAATTTATAGGGACGGGGCTGTACTAAGGAATGAGATAGTGATATGCACCTCTCATTCCTTGGTATAGCTCTGTCCCTATAACTTACGTAAGAACTTACGTAATTTATAGGGACGGGGCTATACTAAGGAATGAGACAGTGATATTCAACTCTCATTCCTTAGTATAGCCCCGTCCCTATAACTTACGTAAGGACTTACAGGTGTACGAGCACTCTAAACGGGACAGATAGTCTGTCTAGATAGTCTGTCTGTGGGGAGATAGTGATATTCACCTCTTTTTCCTTAGTAAAGCTCCGTCCCTATAACTTACGTAAGAACTTACAGGTGTACGAGCGCTCTAAAAGGGACAGATAGTCTGCCGTTACGAGATAGGTGTCACTTTTGTCCAGGCACGGATCCAGAATTTCGTTGAGGGTGCGGCATTGACCTATGATATGGTAGTACAGGTGTAGTGAGAAATTACTTGCCTTCGGAAACGTTCGAAAACACATGCTGTTTCAGGCAGTGTCACCGAGTCTGACTGAAGTAGCATGACAGCTATTACTGTCAGTCTCAGTGAGATAGACTGAAACAGCATGACGTTGACGAACGTTTCCGAAGGCAAGTCATTTCTCACTACATCTGTAGTTTGTACTTAAAACAGCACCTAATACCTAAGTCTAGCGCCGCGCTTGCTTTTGTCGTGTGCTAACTACAGCTGGCTTAGCACATGATTGGTGCGACAGTATGTCGCCGCGAGATAGATCTCCCGTCCTGCACTAGCTATATTAACAAAAGAGGGACGGATAGACTATCTCGCGGCGAGATACTGTCGCGCCAATCATGTGCTAAGCATACTGGCCCCTATTTCACCATTGTGACAAGTACGACAATTGTAAAAACTACAGTGTCTCCTATTGCTGACGTCCATAGGCTACGGTTACCGCTTAGCATTGGATGGGAAGTTTGTTTACCACCAATATTAAATAAAATGCAAGAACTTTAATAAATCAGTAGTTAATGGCTACTTCTTTGCAAAGTGATATAAATTCCGACACGGCCGAACCTCATGTCGTGAATTAACGAAAATCCTTCTAAACATTATGACACTACACACTATGACATTAAGCATGATGACTGGCAAGTCAAATCGGCATCTTATTTCGAACTGTCAAAACGATCACCTCTATGGAATTTTATATGAAATAATCAAAAGTGATGTTACGTTTGAGTACTGCCAATTGACCTACTCTTTTAAGTTCTTTTCAATTTATTAAATAGAAATTCTGTATGTACAAAAATTACTGCAATCTACATCTTAGTAACAATTTCTTCCTGTATTATGTCGTGCATAATGTTAAATAATTTATTTTAACTACAGTCATCATCCCTATTGTCATGACCTTCGGAAAATTAAAAGTAGTTTGATAACGATGTAAAATTACGACACAAGTGCGAAAAACATGACATTCGAAACGAGTGGCAATGTTTTAAAACACGACCGATAGGGAGTGTTTTAAATCGACACGAGTTACGAATTTCATTTTTGCACGTGTCTCGTACGACGTTTTTTAGTACAGGTGGCCCTCCGAAGTTTTGGACTTGACGTAAAATGAGCCACTTCTCGCACTAGAGCCTAAAAAATACACCATCTGTACTAAAACATCGCCACTCGTTTCGGATTTTCTGTTTTTAGCACTTGCGTCGAAATGTACTATTACATACAAGTTTTCACAGTTATATTTTCATAGCAGCAAAATATCAACAAGCAAAATGGCGGCTATTATGTAAATGAAGCCGCTGCTCTCATATTCCTCAAGATCGAATGTCGTGCGGTTTGTAGAAGACTTACTGATTTGATATTTCATAACATATTCTTGATATCTGTGAATACTAGAATAGTGACCTAATTGAGTTTTGACAGCTCTTCCTAATCTCATTTCTTTACAAAAATTGACACGGGCAAAAATCGGGTAAACTTTTCATTACAAATTTTACGGCTGGAATGACACAGGTAATATCTTACGTAAGGTGGAGGGACGGAGCTATACTAAGAAGTGAGAGGTAAATATCATTTCATCACACCTGTTCGGTAAGTGCGCCAATACGCTGCGGTGATGCGCGTCGTAGGTGCGTCATTACGTCATAGTAGGCCGTTAAGGATTTTCATACAACATTACGTCGCACTAGCGCGGTCCGGCGCACGCCGCGCGCCGCGCCGAGATTTGTTTTATGAAAATGATGAAATTAAGTCAACCCTGATTTAGACCATTTTAGAGTAGTTTTGTGAAAATATATTGTTTTATTAACTTTTTTGCATCAGAGGTGTGATGAAAAACATTGTGTGTACCACGGGCGGTACAAGAATTATGAACTCATGTGAAGTAAAGCCCAAGCCGAAGGCGCGGGCTTTACCTTCACACTCGTTCGCAAATTCTTACCTACCGCCCAAAATACACAATGTACTATTATCTCATTCCTTAGTATAGCTCCGTCCCTACAACTTACGTAAGAACTTACAGGTGTACTCCCGGCCTAAGAGAGCTCGTACACCTGTGGGTTCTTACGTAAGTTATAGGGACGGAGCTATATTAAGGAATGAGAAGTAAATATTTGTCATTATCTCATTCCTTAGTATAGCCCCGTCCCTATAACTTACGTAAGAACACTGACACATAACCCTCTAGGTAAATTGACTGTAATAATGCTGGCAATTTCCAATGGTTTTTGAACGCATTTTAGAATACTAGTGTGTAGCTAAATATAGTTATTTCGTCGCTTAATCATAACAAGCCTTAATTGAGCTTGGCCTGGCACTGGTCGATTTATGGATTAAATGATTTAAAAAAAACAAACAATGTTTGAAGAAAAATGTATATTTTGTAAAAGGGTAATAACCCTCGAAACATGTACTTTTGCACATTATTAAACTCTTGCACACCGTTGAACAATGTGCATGTTTGAGCTGGCAATTGGAAGTAAAATTGTCTGACTACTAGAAACTTCTTAGATGGAGGGAGCCGCGCTGATCCCATCGCAATAAATTCTGGAAACAAAACAATTTAATTAAAATTTTATAAACGTATGTTTCAAAGAGCATGCAACTGAATTATTACTGACTTAATGGACAAGAAATGAATCATTTGTATTAGTTTGATCTCTTAATTTGGCATAAAAATATCATGCTCTCTAACCTCCTCGCGGTAGTACATAGGTAGAGAAAAATACTGGCATAAAAAATACAAAAAGTGGGTCGAAAAGTATTATGTATTGTGACATAAATGCCAAATTAAGGGTTGATCACAATCAATTTATCGAATATATAGAACAATGCAGCGTCACATAAATTAAGATATAAAAATCGCTACCTCAATATTACAGGATTCTTATATGATCAGTGCAACAATATTCAAGTTTTAAATAGAAAAAACAACAAAATATAATAATATTTGCGCACTGTACTCTTTCAGTGAAATTGTATACTATTACATCTAGCGTTAGGGGCATTTTAACTTCTAGGGACACCCAATTAGCTCAACTTTCACAAAAAGTTGACTTAGATGTCAGCTGTGTAACGACAATTAAGCATTAAATATTAACAAAAATATTTTTTTATCATTTAATCCAGAAAGAATACGCGTATATGCAACATGAAAACACGAATATAAAGTGGATTTACGTAAATATTTCATGCTTAATTGTCGTTACAAAGCTGACATGGAAGTTAACTTTTTTGTGAGAGTTAAGCTAATAGGGTGTCCCTAGAAGTGAAAATGCCCTTAGACGTCGTATTTTGTATGGTTCATGTTTTCTATATCTTGTAATAGTTCTGTTAACTCTTATTTAGAAATGAACCTCCAGGTCTTTTTTTGTAAAACTTTTCGGACATTGTACTCTTATCCTCATTTGTTTATGCGACTGTTTGTTTTCTTAATAAATAAATTAAAAAAAACATAGAATCTTGTAATATTGGGAATGCGAAGTGCAACCTGCTCCATACATCGATGCCTTTTCTAATATCTGCCATGCAATAAGCAAATATCACGATCACTACCAGATATATCGGAGCGGACACGGAGCTACAAAATATCTGAAGAACTCCATCTATGATCATCAGAGATCGGACAAATGTGCGTCATTGTTAGCAATAATATGGACATGACTCTTTATCATCATCATCATCATCATCATCATCAACAGCCTATGATAGTCCACTGCTGGACGTAGGCCTCTCCTATTAACTGTGCATATACTTAAATAGACGCATTAGGAGGTAAATGCCCATAATCGCCACGCTGGGCTAGCGGATTGGCGATCGCAGTAATGTGTCCACTATGATATCGCTGCTGCCCATCATCAATAGTTATCAAAAAAATGGTCAGTGACACTTCAATCCCTTAGTCGACTCTTACGACACCCGCAGGAGGAGTTGGGGTGGTGAGAAATGTATTCTTACTCCCGTCACCACACGGCCTCATGGCAATTTGATTGAATAATTAATCATTTATTCATTTTCAGAGAACTACCTATTTGACACAGGTAACATGAAAACCTTTATAAACCTTAACCTTTAACCTTCGAAATCAGATTGAAGTAAATTATTCGGGTAATTATTCATTTAATCAACTTTGGAGTCATGTCCATATTATTACGAACAATGACGCACATTTGTCCGATCTCTGATGATATTGATAATAGATGCCTCCTCAAGTGCCAAGGCGTTTGTGTGCACTTTCTTAAAGAATGTTTTAGGGGAATCTCAATTTAACAAATAATATAATCAAGCCAAGACCGTACTAGCCTTACGAGCTACATTTACTGCCTTGCGACTTAAAATAATTATTTATAACAGTTTTTAATAAGTTCTCATGGAATTTCTTAATGAGAACTTACTCTAAATCCTCATGACGATTCTCGGTAATCTCCGATTATATATTCCCGCAATTTTGAGAATGTTTTGCAACTTGCATGATTCTGCACCGCGGCCGATCTGAAATATCTGATGGCGACTGTATATTTGTGAAAAAAAAAAACAAAATTAAACCCTTTTTTATTCAATTTTTAAAAGATTTCACGAATGATTTACCTCGCAATACGTGTCGGTCTTCCATGGAGATAGTTTTGTAGCTAAGTGAAGGCTCTTTATATGTTTGCTATTAATTTATCATTGTCCGATCATTGTCATTTTCTATGTAATTGGGTATAAACATATCTACAACATACAATCTGTGAGCTATTAGGAAAACCCTCTGTTCTATACCCGTCTCGCTTGTTTCATATAGGTATGCAAAAAGAGCGAGCGAGATAGGTAAATACCGAAGGCATTTCTAATAGCTCACGGATTGCATAGCTTCTATAGACTACAGTTACCGCCTACCATCGGAAGAGCCGTGCGTTTGTATGCCACCAACATAGAATGTAGTCCAGGAACTTCAATAAATCAGTAGTAAATAACTACTTTTTTGTGAAGCAAAATTACAATTGTCTCAAAAAACACGGCAACTGTAGCGAAATTCCGACATAAGCCAAACCTCATGTCAAGATTTATTGAAAATTGTACTAAACCTTGCGACAATTGTCACGGCTTTCAAAAAATAAAAAGTAGTTTATTAGTAATAATTGTATGTTGGTGGCAAACAAGCACATGGACCGTCCGATAATTATCCATTACCATTAGTGACGTCAGTAACAGTGATATTTTAAAATTGTCGGACTTGTAATTATGGTGAAATAGGCCACTAGACTAAGTGTCAGTGTGACAATGTTCAAATTACATGTTGGCAAAAGAGCGACATAGAACCTTGTAATTTTAAACAGCGCTTTATCAATGTTGCAAGTTTAGTTCAAAAAATTTGTTGTTGCGTATTTTGATAGACTCATTGATAACAAAACAAAAAAAGGCGATAAATTTACTTATATTGTTTTGCGAATATCAATACAATTATTATACTATAGTTATGAACATGTTTCAGACTTTAAAACATCTGAACACCGTTGAACAGCGAGTAAGTTTTAGTTTTCAATTGGAAATAAAATGGTTTGTCTACTACGAAGTCCTTAATCGGCGGAGGTGCACCGCCAGCAGATCCCACTTGAATCACAACTGAAAAAAAAACAATAAAAAATGATAAAATAACAATTCCTATTAAGAAAATATTTACTATGCATGCAACTTAATTTTCCTAGTAAATAAATGCAATAGACTACGAAGTAGAAAGCGATGTGCAATTAATATTTATAAGATAAGATTCTGATAAAATAAAAGGATACATGAAAAAACCAAAACCAAAATCGTTAGCTGACAACCAAAACTCAGGTACCGGTCTCACCGCGAGCTACTGAGCTATGAACTAACGGCTATAAATACGAACAAAAGATACGCACTCGTGTGTAAACAAAAAATAAAAAACCGGCCAAGTGCGAGTCGGACTCGCGCGTGAAGGGTTCCGTACCATTATCAATTTATTATTTAAAAAATACAGTAAAATCAACCTACCTCAAAAACTATAGGAGATAATTTAATCAAACCAAAAATCGTTGATAGAGTTTATTAATGTGCATAACATATATTTTTTTTAGACTTTTATATCGTGTAGTTTAAAAAATAGAGGGGGGGGGGACACATTTTTCAGACTTTGAGAGCTGATATCCCGAAAACGATTTGCTTAAATAAAAATGAGATTTATAAACCTTCATATCATTTTCAAAGACCTTTCTATTAATACCCCACACGCTTATATACAACTAATTTTTTTTTTTATCCCTCAGTTACATGTATGGAGGGCCCCCACCCGAATGGTTTTTTTTTACAATTTAGTATCATAATCCTGTAGCGGTTTATACAACACATATCCTTACCAAATTTCGTTACTGTAGCATTTATAGTTTCCGAGTAAATCGGCTGTGACAGACGGACAGACGGACAGACGGACATGACGAATCTATAAGGGTTCCGTTTTTGCCATTTTGGCTACGGAACCCTAAAAAGAGACACGGCGATACTCGCCCGGCGGTGATAGCTAATAGCTGGGCGAGTATCGCCGTGTCTCTTTTTTTACTCAGGAGTGCGTATCTTTTGTTCGTGTTTATAGCCGATAGTTCATAGCTTAGTAGCTCGTGACGAGACCATGTCGCTTTTTTACACGGAAGTGTGTATCTTTTGTTTTTGTTTATAGCCGATAGTTCATAGCTTAGTAGCTCGTGACGAGACCATGTTTTTTTTTACACGGAAGTGTGTATATTTTGTTTGTGTTTATAGCTGATAGTTCATAGCTTAGTAAGCGTGGTGAGATCAGTGCCTCATAGTAATAAATCGCTTCCCCAATATTATAAGATTCTATGTTTAAATTTTATCAACTTGAAATTTGAACATTGTCACAGTTCAGATTGAATTACCCCAAAAATGTAACATTAAAAACATTTGGTAGCAGCTACGTTTTTTTGCGGCGTTTGGGGTTGACTTTTTTGGTTACTGGGGCCGTGGGGGCTAAGTGCGTGTCGCCTCTATAAGGAAATTTCCAAGCGCCTTATAGAGGCGTCGGGTAACCAGAGGGCTGACCAGTATTTCGCGCAAAGACTCAGCATAACAGTCCAGCGCGGCAATGCGGCCAGCCTTCTGGGCACTCTACCTTCCCAGCAAGACCTGGGGCAATTTTTTTATTTATAATCTATTTTTATTGTCTTTGTATTTTATGCTTGTGTTTTTTGAAATAAAAAACATTTTCAACTGAACTCTATTCTGGAAAAGCATTTAAAAGATGTTTTGATTATTGGATTATTCGTTGTAAGTGTATCGTTTTTGACAGAACTTTGAATGTGACAAAAGAACTTTACATGAATAACAAAGATTTTGTGTATTATTGATAGTTTTCCGCTACTTTCTTGATAGAGTAGTAGAACTGTGTAATATTGGGGTAGGAAAATACCTATTTGAAATAAACTTCGTATGCCAGCTCCAATTCAATACGGGCATACGACGTTGCTAAGATTAGTGACAGCTTTTATAATGAGTTTTGGTTGTCAGCCGACGAAATAAGGACAATTAATAAAACAATCAAAGTTTCAAGAAGTAAAATAATGTTCGATAGAGAGCAAGTAAAATAACATAATCTGAACAAGTACAGCAATCGTTTTGAGCATTAACAACTTCAACAACTAAGTCACTTAAATACGTTATATCATACATACTACTTGATCATCATTTTACTTGACAATTTCACCAAGCAGCCTTTATCCCTTTGACCGCCTTACATTATACAAGAATTTGACATATAAGTCAAAACCTCGGACCCAAGCGAGCAAAATGTAAGAATTGCGTACAAATCACATTGAAAACCTGACGCCATGACACCTAAAGGTGTTTGTGTTGCGGGTACAGCACCTAGAAACACCATTAAGTTCTTGGCGTTCCAAAGGTTAAATAAATTATGTTATTTACACACTCACCCCCTTATTCATAAACGTCTGCTAAATTAACAAAATGTTTGTCCTTTTTGCTCTTATGGACACATTGTTAAGACCGAAAGGGACAAACAATTATTAGCGGCTTGTTAAGTTAGCAGGACGTTTATGAATAAGGGGGTTAGTCCCTTATTCATAATGGTCTCCTAACTTAGCAAGCCGCTAAATATTTTTTGTCCCTTTCGGTCTTATCAATATCTCTATAAGAGCAAAAGGGACAATCAATAATTAGCAGCATGCTTAGCACATGATTGGTATGTCAGTATGTCGCCGCGAGAATTTTGCATCTTTTACTAACTATATGAATAAAAGAGGGATGACTATCTATCTCGCGGCGATATATTGTCGCACTAATCCTGTGCTAAGCCTACAGCTTGCTAAGTTAAGAGTCATTTATGAATAAGGGGGGTAAGATATTCTTCACCGTACCGCAAGCAAACCTGCCATGCAATAAGCAAATCGAAAAGGCTAACCTGATTTACTCGTCATTTATAGGTGATCCTTATTTCATAGTAGGTGTGCACTGTGTATAATTTTGCTTTTAAAACATAGCTCCATAATGTTTTGCGCCTCGCTGTTTTTTTTTTGTTTTAGAAATATCCGACGTTAGAAGCGAAGAAAACACAAATCAAATTACTTATTAACTAAATATTTTGATTTGTGTTATTTCTTTATTTTTTCCCCAGTAGTCACACTACTTAATACTATATAAATTATATATATTGGATGTCATATACCACAGAAAAAACGACGAGTCTTCCCGACTGAGTGGCCGAGGGGTGCAGGCATCAGCCGCGAAAGCTGAACACGCGGGTTCGATCCCCACCTCGGACGTGGGTGATCTTAGTCGTTTTTTCTTTGGTATGTGACATCAAATATTTATAATTTATCTAACGATAGGTTAGGTATTATTAACATAAATATATTTTTATTCAAAAACACTTCTGAAAAATAAGTCACTGCAAATCTGTTAGGTACAGTTATAAATCATATACGTATATTTACACTTTTTTGTTTAATAATTCCACAAAAAAAATTGGAAAAGTTTGTCAAAAGTGTTTCAGGTAAACAAACATTTCTAATATAAGGTGAAATATTTACTGTTTTTAATTATCACACATTTCTATTACCTATCGTCCACTAAAGCAAATAGCGGTTACTTCATCAACATGTTGTTACATCCCTATCACAACAGATGAGTCCAGTTTAATTACAACCCAGATTTACATTAAAACCAAATGCTTGTGTTTGATTTCTCGTCGCTTTTGATGCACATGACACAAGCACAAACTTGACGAGATAATATTTAATAATTGCAGACGTAATTGTCTATTCAAACTAATACGGTAGATTTGATACTAGCAGGCTGTCTATAAATACAAAATAAATGTTTGCTTCGCTATCTATTGCGTTTCTGAACGGTTGTCAGACTTTCTGTAAGTTTTCAGTATCAAAAGACAACACAACAATATAAATGTCTTAAGTTTTTTTGAAACACATTGTGTTTTTTATTAATGTTTTTCGCTACTCCTTATTTTATTTTGTCGATGTGAAATGGTATTGTTTTTATTAATTATTAACACATGTGCGTTTTTAACTCTGAAGATACAAAATTTGATTACGATTTACGTGTTAAAAGAAACGAAACGAACAAAAGAAAACTAAACACATAACAAAAAAATGCAACAGTAGTTCAAAAACAAAGTGATCAATAATTGCTAAATGACTGAATTCCACTGAATAAGACATGATAAGTGTTCAACATAAAAATGGCCTACACTCGATGGTGAAAGATTGGGAATCACACCACGAAATATAATCAGATGCTGAAAGTAGAGACAAAGTAGATTACGAGTATAAGTAAATAAATAAATATCATGGCAGGTTCTTACACAAATCAACCTAGTTCCACAAAAAATTCAATAAAAGCTTGCTTGCTTGCTTAGGGATTAAGCGACGATATATAAAATAAATACACTCGTATATATTTTTAAGTAGAAAATTAACTAAGTAGGAAACATTCATGGTCAAGGATTAAGTAATCATGAAACAAAATTAAAAACGGACTGAGAAGCAAAAAAAGAGAGAAAGATATATTTAATCAGAAATTCAAGCATGTTTTTCATAATCAAATTGTTTTTCCTTGTTGTTAATTGTTTTTACTTGTTGTTAGTTTTTTACCTGGAGTGTATTGTATTTTATAATATACGTGTACTCATTGAATATATGTAAATAAATTAGAATAGTGCATTTTGCAATAATAAATATTTTATGATTATTGCCTTTTCTTCAAAAAAGTGTGAAATAAGATATTGAAGATTTTCACCCATTTCTATGTTACGTAGCTGAAATTTCATAAACTATTTACACTAACCTACTTTATCAATAATAAATATGCCTTTGCCTACATTAACGAAATCAATAAAAACACAATAGTCAATCAAGAAAATTTATTGAATAATGATATCAAAGCAAAGTAGTTAATTATTGAATAATTGAATACCATTGAATAAAGTGTTAGTGGCTCTAAGTTCGTAATAAAAAGGTCTATCTACAACAAATTTCGGAACCGGTGGTGGGTTGAGTGCTGAACCAAAGCCTACAAATTCTGGAAAAAGAAAAAATAATAACGTTAATTCAACTTCTACTAATATATCTTCTTTTAAAGTGACTGCTGAGTAAATGGCCATCTTTAGCAAAAATATAAATGAACTGTAAAGATAAGTAAATTATCCAAGCAAATTTCTATATTACCAAAACGTACTTTCATGTTATTTTAAATCAAAGAATCTTTTGAATACGAATGTTTAGTTATAGCCGCTGTGTTTGCTTGCTGTATGTGTATACTCGTACTTAGTAGTTTAGAAAACAAATGTAATAAGTATAAAAATAGGTATGTCATGTTTTTTTTCTGAAGTTCATTTTGGGGTATAAGCTTAACTAATAAAAAATCATGCAACGGCGTACGGCCATGCAACGTGCAGCACATGCAAATATAAAGAAACACATAAATGACAGACGCCCTACGCGAGTATTGTCGCCCAATACCAGTATTTTTTTAATATGCCATCACCAGTTAAACTGTAAGTAAGTAGTAGGTAAGTTAATTATAAACAGTAAATTCATGTAGGTAGGTCCACTTGTTGCAATACAATATTTGATGCTAATACTCTCCATATTATTATTTAAGTACATTTTCCTAAATTCTTTCCTTTCTTTAAAAGGATAATTTTAATGTTGTTGTCTGTTTTGAACTTTAA
>JALPQI010027717.1:0-12028 GCA_025490895.1 Thaumatotibia leucotreta | reverse complement strand
CCGCAGAAGGAGTTGGGATGATGACAAATGTATTCTTACTGCCGCCACCATACGTAAGAGTCGACTAAGGGATTGACGTGTCACTGACCATTATTTGATAAAAGATTGATGATGGGCAGCAGCGTCATCATAGTGGACACATTACTGCGATCGCCAATCCGCTTGCCCAGCGTGGCGATTATGGGCATTTGCCTCCTAATGCGTCTATACGCATAGTTAATAGGAGAGGCCTGCGTCCAGCAGTGGACTATCACAGGCTGATGATGTGTGTGTGTGTGTGAAACTATGCAAATACGCTTGTAGTCCATTTTTGTAGGTGCCGTATTAAGGAAAGAGCAAATTTACATAAAAAATGCATGATTCATTCATTATTACACATTTCACAAATCAAAATTGACATTGATTGTCAGCCTCCGTAGCCTAGTTGGTAGTGACCCTGCCTACGAAGCTGGAGGTTCCGGGTTCGAATCCCGGCGAGGGCATTATTTGTGTATTTATTTATCACAAACGTTTGTTCCTTGGTCATAGCTGTCTATGTATTTCAGTATCTATATGTATCTTTCTATTATATATATCGTCGCCTAGTACCCACATCACAAGCCTTAATTGAGCTTACCGTGGGACTAGGTTGATTTGTGTAAGATGTCCCAAGATATTTATTTATTTATTGATTTCCTTCCAAATTGCAAATTTCTAAATAGTACTCACAGTCACTGAGCTACGCTGCAGTCAGACAGACAGATGGATAGAAATACATTGTGAAACTATAAAATAAAGGTTTCTAGTCTATTACGGAACCTTACAACAATATAAGGAGATCAATTATAAAAGGATGAACAATATTACTTCACTCTCCCGATACAATACGAGTACTTGCAAGTTAATTAGCGCAATACGCTATATTTACTTGAGTATTTTTGCATGCAATTAATTTTCCTACACCCCGGCGCAAATAAATAAAACAAACGTAAAGCTGTATAAGACTCAGCAACGAACCAGCATTGAATATCTTACAAAAACCTAGAAATTAAATTACGTGAAAATCTTGAAATTTTTATTGAATAAACTTTATATATATAAATAATCGTTCTATGCCTCTTAGCAACCCAAAAACTTTTTATTCATAAAACATAAGGTTTATTTATTTATTTAACCTTTATTGCACAGTTACAAAAAAAATAAAGTACAAATAACGGACTTAATACCTTAAGGCATTCTATACCAGTCAACCATTGGGTCAAACAGAAAACTCACATTTGCTGCAGAATAATTAAACAGAGAAATAAACATTAAAGTCACTAAACAAGTTATATTTTTATAAATATTAGATTTGTTATCGCAATACGTTCAAGTTATATTTTGTTTATCGTATAAAATACATACATATATTTACATATATACACAAAAAAATATAATAATAAAAACAATATACCCATGCACAACCACAACATCCACTATGACCCTTGATGTATGAAGGTTATACAATTAAAGCTAGAGCTACAATTAAAATCTAAAGTCTCGAAAAGACAATTTAATAGGGTATTTTGGTAGACAATTTGCTGGCACTAGACTACAAAAGGGTACTTTACTGAAGGTTTTTACTGCGGTTGCAAAAATTGCAATGTTTTTCCACTGCATCATATATAAGCAGCTTCCAAAGTCTATAAAAGCCTGCAACTAACAGAAGTGAAAAAAAAATATCATCACACTTGCTGTCTAAGCGCGCCATTGCTTGCATGCGTAGCGGTAGCAATAGAAAAAATTTAAATTCTACTTAAATTCCCTAGGGATTAATAGAAATGTCATTTAGTAATATTTTGTCTTAAAACTTTTTTTTTATTCGCAAGTGTGATGAAAAATATTGTATGCATCACGGTCGGTAAGCGGAATACTAACGAGAGTGTTAAAAGCCCGACACCGTAGGCGGAGGGCTTTTAATTCCGTACTTACCTCCCTAGGTGCACAATGTACTAATACTAATGCGGATTAATACTTCTATTCCAATTCATGGTCTGTGCGTAAGCCAAATCGTCAGCTAGAAACCACGTCACAAAATAAGCCTTACGTGATCTACATAAAGGTGACATTTGCATATCAGAGTGTTGAAAAAACATGGCGGTTTGATCTGCGGTAATGAGATTTTTAACCGACTACGTTGATGAACGCGTTTCGCGTTTTGCCTAATGGAACGTTTTATTTGTTTTGACGTTTTGGACGTGATTTTAGGGGAGGAACCTGCGATGTTATGTCTAACTTATGTGTTTTATACTTGTATGTTTTATTAAGGGTATTTTAGTTAATTGTTCCCCAAACCAAAAATAAGGTTAATTCTACATTTTCAGTGTTGTTATATGTAAGAACTTGAGAAGGACCGGTACTATTTATGAATTGATAACTAAAATAATTCTGTATTATAGTCATCCATTAATATTTAGCCCTTTATCGCATTTGACGTAAATGACTCATTTCATAACTGTTATAATGCATAACTACGTTATTTTATAATCGCCTTTTATTTACTTCAAATCAAAGTCAACTTGTCACTAACTGTACAACCCTAAAAAAATGCATTTCCAACTTAAAAATAACCATTTTCGAACTTTTCGATCAGCAACTCACAGCATCTCTTTTTAATCAATATGAAAACGAAAAGAGACGGGTAGTTGTCAAACACAAGATGTGCTAAGACTGCTAAGGCACTGGTCTCACCGCGAGCTACTAAGCTATGAACTATTGGCTATAAAAACAAACAAAAGATACGCACTCCCGTCTAAATAAAAGAGACACGGCGATACTCGCCCGGCGGTGATAGCTGGGTGAATATTTATTTATTTAGCTATTGAGGATATCAACAGTAATTACAAAATGCTTAATCTAATGAACATAAACAGTAAACAAAGCTAATTAAAGATATCCACAACTTGACAGTTAAAGTACCTACCTATATTTGCGTACATGCAAACCGCAAGTCAAGTGGGTACTTCATTACAAAAACTTATACTTGTAACTAGCACGGAGATGCATTTAAAATTAAAAGAAGGGAAACAAAGTGCAACAAGTTTGAAAAATTACACATGGGTGTGTGTGTTTAATGTGATTGTGTATGTGTGTGTGTGCGTGTGTGTATCAGGGTACAGCAATTACAAACGCAAACAATTAATAACTGCAGATTTTAACGAAATTTTTGACAGAAGGAAGGGAAGGGGGAGAATCGCCGTGTCTTTTTTATTTACACGGGCGGGCATATCTTTTATTCATGTTTATAGCCGATAGTTTATAGCTTAGTAGCTCGCTGTGAGACCAGTGCCTAAGGCCACTGAAAACAAACAAACGCTGTCAAATGCACCCCCCCCCCCTGCTGTCGAAATTTTGGAACCAATCGTCTCTCGCTTCAATTAGGGCTGTCTGTCGCACAAAGAGGTCCAATATAAGGAAGTGAGACAAGTGTGAGCCGCTATAGAGAGAGGGTTCCGTTCCTTTTTTCTAGTTATGGATAGATTGCTAAAAAAAAATATACATGGTTAAAGCCTCCGTAGCCTAGTTGGTAGCGACACTGCCTACGAAGCTAGAAGTTCCGGGTTAGAATTCCAGCGAGGGCATTATTTGTGTATTTATTTACCACAAATATTTGTTCCTTGGTCATGGCTCTCTATGTATTTAAGTCTCTATATGTATCTATCTATTATATATATCGTCGCATGGTACCCACATCACAAGCCTTAATTGAGCTTACTGTGGGACTGGGTCGATTTGTGTGAGATGTCCCAAGTTATTTATTTATTTAAAGCAGTTAAAGGGTAATCCCAAAATGTCGTAACAGGGTGCTTAGCCAAGTTGCCAAAACGGTTAGTAGCGTATCGTAGTTTTCCCTCTCTGTCACTCTTTCATATTAGTGCGACAAAGACAGTTAGCTGCCATTCGTTTACGATTGACGATTAAGCGTTAGCGATTGGCAACTTGTCTAAGCACTCTGATGTACTTACCATAGAAAAATCAACTGCAAAAAACGGGATTGTCTGGTTGTCAGTTAAAGGGTTTAATGATGGCGATAGCATAAAGGGTTTTTTCTGATTGATGCAAGAATTATTTACTTGAGCTTCCTCACTTTTAGAGACTAACCTTTATTCATACACGTCTGCAAACTTTTACAAGCCGCTAATAATTGTTTGTCCCTTCGGTCTTAATAATGTGTCCATAAGAGTAAAAGGGACAAACAATACTTAGCGGCTTTTTAAGTTTACCATATTATAAATGAGGAGGTTAATTGTTGTGCCGAACCTGACTACAATTATAGTACATTACATCAGAGGCCGGGAAAATGAGGATTTCCGGCATACAAAGAAATACAAAAACAAATAATGATAATGATGTCGAAATTTAAAAAAAAAAAAAACTTACTTTGTAGGCCTAGGCCTGAAAAAGGTTATGAAATTCCATTTCCATCCCAGTGAGTTACTGCGCCCTAAAAGCGATACTTCCGAGTCTATTTTAAGGAACGTAAAGACAATATATGACGGTTCCGGATATTCATTTTGGTGACACTCCTATTCCTTTCTCTTCTACTGTGCGAAATTTAGGTATCATCATGGACCAGACGCTCTCCTGGACACCCCATGTAGCGGACATTAGCCGAAAGGTGTTTGCATCACTTCATTCTTTGAGACGCCTACAAAATTTTCTCCCATATCAAACTAAAATAACCCTTGCGCAGTCGCTCTTGCTTCCTCTTCTGGATTATGGAGATATTGCTTTTCTAGATCTGAGGGAGGAGCTTCTGGATAAGCTCGAGCGTCTGCAAAATGTGTGCATCAGATATATTTTTGGCTTGCGAAAATATGACCACGTTTCTCAGTTTCGTTCTCAGCTCGGATGGCTTCCGATCCGTCGTCGCAGAGACGTGCATATCCTGTCCTTACTTTTTAACATCCTTTTCAATCCTTCTTCGCCCCTTTACCTTTCCGAAGGATTTGTTTATTTAGCTGACGGTAGTAATCACCGCTTGCGTTCGAGTGCTAACCTAACTCTTGCTTTGCCGTGTAATAAGTCGCGTACTTACTCTAGATCTTTTTTGGTGCGTGCTGTGAAATTGTGGAATGGGCTTCCATTGTCCCTCAGACAGTCCCAGTCTGTGGCGTCACTCAAGAACAGTCTGAAAAAATTGTGGCTCTCCGACATTTTGTGAATACTTCTATGGTAATTTTTTTTTTTTTTTTTTATAATACAAAATATTCATTTATTCAACAAACATTAAAATAATACAGTCTTTCAAAATCCACAACACAGGTTTCGTCAGGGGGAAACAGATACAGCTTAGCCACAGGCCTCGTCACATTCTTACAAACGATGTCATCCGCAACAGGCTTTGTCAATCATTTACACTAATTAAATCTATTAGGTACGAGGCCCACCCCGGACCATAGCCGGCTCAAAAGTCCCCATGACGCTGGCCGCGTTGCCACGCTGTATTGCCAAGGAGATCTGTTGAACCAAGTATGATCCGGAACGAGGGTCGCACCCCCTGTCTCTAAGTCGCCGACCCAACTCCCATACGAACTCCTTGGCCTCCGCACTCCAAGATCCCGCAGTTTCTACTGCAACCGGTACGAAGTCGTACGCCTGCTCCAAGACAGAGTACTTGGCATGTTTCTGCCTAGCTGCAGACTCGGCAGCCGACCCAGCAGATCTCATGGTGCCGCTCAGATGGGACGGAGCAAAAGTACTCCAACACGTAGCGTCCCATAAGAGGCACCGCCCTCTCCGCCAAGGAACAAGCGTAAGACCATCCGGCCTCTTCCCGTCAGTGCGGCACAACCCCGGAGGCTCCAACATGCAGGGAATATTGGCCGACACCAAAGCCCGACGAATCACCTCGTTCAGAGCGTGGTGACGAGGAAAACGCCCAGCACACTTCTTGCAACTAAGGCCATGGTGACCGTCCTCCCCAACCATCGCTCCACAGATGCACCGATGCTCCTCACAAACCTTGCAACCCAACCTCAAGGCAGCCGCTATTCTCAAGGAATCGTTATCCAGCAGTGTGCCAAGCTGTGGGGAAGGCAGGGCGTGAAGCCATGCACCCGATTCGCGCCGAGACGCAGCCTGTAAGCGCGCTAAATCCGCACCACCTGCCTCGCCTAATAAGCCTGCAAAGATCTTCCTACACAAAATGTCGTCCCACCCCCGTTGATTGGCAGGGTTATCTGGCCGCTCATCGCCCTGGCAAATGGTAGACCATTCAATAAATGCCTCAGCCACATAAGGAATCTGGAAATCGCGACCATTGTTAGATAATATCCGAGTCACAAGTCCCAGAGTCCCATGCGCCGAAGCAAGGAAAGCAACCACGCCTACCTCACGACACCGACGAATCCCCAAACCGCCGTGACGCACTGGCAGCGCAGCCTGGCACCACTGTCCTTGGCTCAGGTGTACATTAAGTACAGACTCTAGCGCTATTCTGAGGGTGTCATCGAATTTCGCAACACTATCCTCAAACAACCAAGTTGGAGATGTTCTTAGGACGTACATTATCCTTGGCATAGCAAAGCAATTCCGCAGCAGAACGACAGAAATGTGCGCTGAAAGATTGCTCAGGTGCTCCTGCGCCTTCACCAAAGCCAACCTCTTCTCCTCTAGGGCGGAGCTGATGCCTTCTGGAAAAATTGGAGCGCCCAACAGAGTAAAAGCTGACTTTTGCACGCGCCGTATTCCTGGCAACACTGCATCAAATTCTGCCGCCTCCACGTTCTGGGCACCGCAAGAGAAAAGCTCGCACTTGGCCGGGTTCACCTCTAAGCCGATTCCCTTTAATGCTGGTAGTAGCTTCTTAACATCTTCTAGAACTGTTCGTGGATCACCCCCAATCGTTCCGTCATCCAAATACCACACGTTTAAGGGTGAATCTAGAGATGCAATCGCTCTTTGAATGGCCAAGCAAAAAATCAAGGGACCCAGAGGATCTCCCTGCTGAGCACCAACTTGCGAAGCTATCAGGGTGTTGTTATGCAGCAAATTGCTCTCATTGCGATAACACTGGTGAAGGAACGGGTAAATCAAGGGGACTTTTTCGGCGACCTCACCAAGAATGGTATCTCTCTCGACACTATTAAAAGCGTTTTTGATGTCTATTTTCAGGATGACAGCACCCGCAGCCATACCTGAAAAAGCAAATGCCCGAGTGGCGTGGATTGCTGCCTCACAACCTTGGGCAGTCCCAAACCCTACCTGAACTGGCTGCAGGTAATCCGCCATCGGTTCCTTGACGACTCGACAGCAAAGTTTTGCTGTAAGACGCCGAACAGTGCATCCCACTGCTATAGGCCTGATACCGCCATCCTTCTTGGTAAGGGCACACAGGGAGGCCCCATACAAATATGGACTAACCAGGGGGTTGAGCGACCCCTTCAGCAGGAAACCACACAGCTTAGTTAGGGATTCCAAAAGCTGGGTGCCATTACTACCAGCCGCAGAGGACGTGAGCTCCTTAAGATGCTGCGGCCTCAACCCATCCAAACCCGAAGCTGACCCATTGTAAAAGGAACCCAACGCCTCCCTTACTTCATCCGGCGTCACAGCCAAGAAAGGACTTGAAGAGTCTGGTTCTGGCGGGAATACGAGTGGCCTAGACGGTGAAGGATGTTTTTCCCGGAGAGACGCTACAGTTGACTCATTGAAAGGGGCCAGCGATGCATCAGACAAAAGGAGCCGGACTGCACCCCTTAAGTCACCGTCATGCACTTTACCCTCTATGCTTCTGTAAAAAGACCCTGACTTCCGCAATGTATCATCTGGGAAGTACAGCGTTGCACTATCCACATTTTCCTTTACCTTTGAAGTCAAGGATCTCTTTGTGCCCTTTTCCGGGACCCTCAAAGCAGAAAATGAGAAAGATAGCAATGAAAACCAATCCTCGACACTGTTGGTCTGCACACACTTATCCATAATAAAACTAAGTTTGTGAATTGGTGAATTGGTTGAGTATTATATTTATTAATGTGTAGTATATGTACGTATATGTATATGTATTTAATATTTTGATTATATGTGTATTGGATGTATGAGTTTATGTTAGTTGGTATAATAACAGTTAAGTTTTTGGTATTACTCAAATATATTCTCCACTGTACACGGTATGTTTGCCTATCTTTTGCTTCATATAGACGACTCCTTTGCTCAAAGGTTAACTGGAAGAGATCCCTTACAGGGATAAGTTCGCCTTTGTACCTGTCAAATTCTTTGTAAAAATGTGTATTTTTGCCTGTGTTTTGTGTACAATAAAGAATTTACATATGTACATACATTTACATACAATATTTCATTGCATGTTTGAGAAAAGGTTTTTTTAATTTCCTGCTAATTAGGTGTCCCTAAAAGTGAAAATATCTTACTAGTAAACATAATTGCAGTCTTTAAGTCTAACAATTCTTGGCATTTCATCGACATTTGATACCTTGAGCTAAATCTTCGCATAAAGGTGCGGTTAAACTAAAAGAGCATTCTCTGTTCTAACCTCCCACTCTACGAAATTCGATCGGTAAACAAAACGTGATTGGTTGATTTCGTAGAACGGGCGCTAGAACAGCGAAGTTCTTTTGGTTTAAAAAAACGCACCTTTACTTGAGGCAACTTTAATAATCTACCTACGGATCTCTAAAAGGGCAAAGCAAAGGGAATTGAAAACATGCTCTGACAGGCTCTGACGACCCTTCCATTTTGATTAATGCGACTCGATTTATTCAGGAGAACTCGAAGTTTTATTATCTGATCGACTTGATATGATTTTGATACGATGGTCACTTGATTCACTTTGCTAATTATTTAATTCAGTTACTTATATTTTTATGGATATTATGTTTTATTGTCACGGAACGTTTAGAAGAAGCAGATCATTTCTAACCATTACTACTACACATTCAAATGAATTAATTACTACTAATGAATTAATTTACTATTACAATACTTATGCACAGAAAGTGTTATTTTCCGTACGTGTGCGGAAATACATTTACATAGTACGTTTGCCCACGCCGTGGTTGGTACTGTCGAGATAGTCTGGTTTTTCTCGCATAATGCATTGTAAAATGTTGTGTATGATACACATGTTGAAATGTAGGTTTTTTTAAGGACGAAAGTCGGTGATTATAAAAAACACGAGCGGAGCGAGTATTTCAAACTTTTATAAGGCAGACAGACGTCAGAAATGCGCAAAATTAAACTCTTGCCACTTTGATACAATGTTCAAACATGGTGGGAAACATAATCCCTCTGCCTTATAAAGGGATACAACCGATACTTATAAATTACAAATATTAGATGTCATATACCGAATTCGGTCATTTGTCAGCCTTCGTAGCCTAGTTGGTAGTGGCCCTGCCTACGAAGCTGGAGGTTCCGGGTTCGAATCCTGGCGAGGACATTATTTGTGTATTTATTTATCACAAATATTTGTTCCTTGGTCATGGCTGTCTATGTACATATTTAAGTATCTATATGTATCCATCTATGCTATATAACGTCGCCTGGTACCCACATCACAAGCCTTAATTGAGCTTACCGTGGGACTAGGTCGATTTGTGTAAAGATGTGCAAAAATATTTATTTATTTATTTATTATTTATATACCAAAGCAAAACGACCAAGATCACCTAATGTCCGAGGTGACCGATACTTATCCTGAAGAAAGCCTTTCGACACTTGTGTCATAAATGACAATTTTGAGGATTTCCTAGCTCCCACGGAACCCTAAAAGCGTCAGTGAAGCCCTGAATGTCCCGATAGCTTTTATTGCTCCCAAACCTTGATTAATGGATGGATTGTTCCGTGGGCGTGGTGGCTAACGAGCGCACGGGACAGGCTTTACGAGTATTTGCATTTATTGCCGTGAAATATACAGTGTGCTTCGAATACGGAGTCTCTTAACTGATATTTTAGTATTATGATATTATAATTAGGTCTTGTCAGCCTCCATAGTGACCGTATTTGGTAGTGACCCTGCCTACGAAGCTGGAGGGTCCGGATTCAAATCCCGGGGAGGACATTATTTGTGTTTTTATTTATCACAAATATTTGGTCCTTGATTGTGGCAGTGTGGCTGTCAATATATTTAATTATCTGTATGTTTGTAAATCTAAGACGGGCGATAAATATAAACCAGACATGAGATTCATAGTGGTATCATGGGTTATAAGGTTTTTTTAAGTTACTCTTAATTATGACCCCACATTTTTTAGGGTTCCGTAGCCAAAATGACAAAAACGGAACCCTTATAGTTTCGCCATGTCTGTCTGTCCGCTGGTCCGTCTGTCAGTCTGTCCGTTCGTCCGTAGCATAGTTTCTTGGCCGTTAGTACTAGAAATTTGGTACACGTAAACATATCAATCAAGCCGACAAAATGGTAGAATAAAATATAGATTTTTTTTAAATTTCGGTTTCGAGAGAGTGTCAGAAAGTTTAGGCACTGGGAAAAAATAAATAATAATTAATTTTACACAAATCGACCTAGTCCAACGGTAAGTTCAATAAAGCTTGTGATGTGGGTACCAAGCGCTGATTACAGCCTCCGTAGCCTAGTTGGTACCCTGTGACCCTGTGACCCTGCCTACGAAGCTGGAGGTTCCGGGCTCGAATCCCGGGGGAGGACATTATTTGTGTATTTATTTATCACAAAAATTTGTTCCTTGGTCATGGCTGTATATGTATTTAAGTATCTATATATATATAATTAGCTATTATAAATATCGTCACCCGGTACCCACATCACAAGCCTTAAATTGAGCTTATCGTGGGACTAGGTCGATTTGTGTGAGATGTCCCAAGATATTTATTTACTTTATTTATTTATAGATACGTAAGTTCGTATTATAGTGAAAAGTAAATTTTTCTCATGGGATTGTTGTAATTTTTATCCAAAAAAATGACAGTTTATGATAAAAAACGTTTTTTACTACATTAGACAACTATAAATGGGTTTTACTTTATTCTACCATGACGGTGAGCTTAATTTTTTCCGTATTTCTATTTCCACTCCTTAAAATGAACTTAGCAATTATAAAGTATCAAATCAATCACCTTGCCAGAACTTCGTCAAATCATGATGAGTTCAACCATTGTGCTATTAGCCTTTATCAGTCATAAATCACTCTAAACTAGGCGTTTACGACCTTTTACCTCAATATGGAAAATCAATCATCACCTTAGGACTAGACAAAAGAGTTTAGAACTAAAAGGTCGTAACTAAATACTGAGCGCAAGAGAAAATAACTTCTTTGAATTTCTGTAAAATCTTGAGCTTAGTCAAACGGTAGTTTACTTGTGTTCAGTCAATGATATAAATGTGTATTCAATTTTAGACCTTTTGTCGATAGCTTAAGACGAAACAGTGAATATATATTTATGGTCACTGTTCATTAATTCAAATTCAAGCTAGTATTAGGATTGGGAATTTAAGCGAATCTAGAGCTTATTCTTAGATGAAATAGGGTTTGTAATTGCGTGGTTTTAATCGGTTTGAGCTAAGTACAGAGCAAATATTCGAATCACTCACAAGACATCAGTACGTAGACACATGAGATAGTTTTACTGGAAGTATTGTCATTGTATTGGGTGAGGTAAGGAAAAAAATGAACACAATAATATTTATTGTTTTTTTTTGTTATTTATTTACGTAAATTCCTTTTTTTAAGGCACTTGTTATGAAAAAAGTCGTTCGATACACGTATAAATACTTTTTTTTAACTATGATGATTGTCGCTCTCGTTTTTCACCCTCGTTGTACGTGCATCGAAATGTACTATAAGTATTCAATATCAGCACATTACGAGTACATTTAATTACACTTGATCACACTTTTGAATCATCATCATCATCATCATCAGCCTATCGCAGTCCACTGCTGGACATAGGCCTCCCCAATTTCACGCCACCGTTCTCGATCTTCGGCTGCTCGCATCCAGCTCCTGCCAGCCATCTTGCGCAAATCGTCGCTCCACCTTGCCTGAGGGCGTCCGATCGACAGTGGCAAACATATTGC
>JALPQI010027715.1:0-14165 GCA_025490895.1 Thaumatotibia leucotreta | reverse complement strand
TGATAATCAATACAATCAATAATAAAAATTAGTTAGGAATAAATTATTAGTAAATGTCACGTTTTAAAATTATAAATTATTAACAATGGATAAAGGAAGAAAAAACGTAAAATATTGGTCAGTCAACATTTATAAATTATCATTGAAGTAATCACTTATAGAACTCCATTAATAGAGTAAATAATTTATTTTTAAAAAGTGGCATTTGCAGTATTTTCAACGAGTAAGGTTTTTTCGCGATTATTTACCGCGATCGAGACTCGACGCGCTAATAATGTGTCGTTTTGTTTATTGAAAATGTCCGACCGATAGGACTTGTCGCGTGCACGTAGGACAAGGCCGCATCGCATACACTCGACTTCGACGCATCGAATCGCGTCGCTTTGAATCGCCTACGTACCCTGGCGATAGATAGAGTACTCACCGATGGCTCGCTTGAGGAACATGGCAGTAGCGTGGCAGCGCACTTGTCCGTGCTGCAGCGCTGCGATTCGGTCGCCGAGTGCGTCCGCTTCCTCCATGAAGTGTTGATGGCTTGAATAAATGAATAGGAATAGTTACCGATGGCCCGCTTGAGGAAGATGGCAGTAGCGTGGCAGCGCACTTGTCCATGGTCGCCGAGTGCGTCCGCTTCCTCCATGAAGTGTTGATGGCTTGAATAAATGAATACTCACCGATGGCCCGCTTGAGGAACATGGCAGTAGCGTGGCAGCGCACTTGTCCATGCTGCAGCGCTGCGATTCGGTCGCCGAGTGCGTCCGCTTCCTCCATGAAGTGTTGATGGCTTAAATCAATGAATAGGAACACTCACCGATGGCCCGCTTGAGGAACATGGCAGTAGCGTGGCAGCGCACTTGTCCGTGCTGCAGCGCTGCGATTCGGTCGCCGAGTGCGTCCGCTTCCTCCATGAAGTGTTGATGGCTTGAATAAATGAATACTCACCGATGGCTCGCTTGAGGAACATGGAAGTAGCGTGGCAGCGCACTTGTCCGTGCTGCAGCGCTGCGATTCGGTCGCCGAGTGCGTCCGCTTCCTCCATGAAGTGTTGATGGCTTGAATAAATGAATATGAATACTTACCGATGGCCCGCTTGAGGAACATGGCAGTAGCGTGGCAGCGCACTTGTCCATGCTGCAGCGCTGCGATTCGTCCGCTTCCTCCATGAAGTGTTGATGGCTTGAATAAATGAATAGGAATACTCACCGATGGCTCGCTTGAGGAACATGGCAGTAGCGTGGCAGCGCACTTGTCCGTGCTGCAGCGCTGCGATTCGGTCGCCGAGTGCGTCCGCTTCCTCCATGAAGTGTTGATGGCTTGAATAAATGAATACTCACCGATGGCCCGCTTGAGGAACATGGCAGTAGCGTGGCAGCGCACTTGTCCGTGCTGCAGCGTTGCGATTCGGTCGCCGAGTGCGTCCGCTTCCTCCATGAAGTGTCGATGGCTTGAATAAATGAATACTCACCGATGGCTCGCTTGAGGAACATGGCAGTAGCGTGGCAGCGCACTTGTCCATGCTGCAGCGCTGCGATTCGGTCGCCGAGTGCGTCCGCTTCCTCCATGAAGTGTCGATGGCTTGAATCAATGAATACTCACCGATGGCTCGCTTGAGGAACATGGCAGTAGCGTGGCAGCGCATTTGTCCGTGCTGCAGCGCTGCGATTCGGTCGCCGAGTGTATCCGCTTCCTCCATGAAGTGTTGATGGCTTGAATAAATGAATATGAATACTCACCGATGGCCCGCTTGAGGAACATGGCAGTAGCGTGGCAGCGCACTTGTCCGTGCTGCAGCGCTGCGATTCGGTCGCCGAGTGCGTCCGCTTCCTCCATGAAGTGTTGATGGCTCGAATAAATGAATACTCACCGATGGCTCGCTTGAGGAACATGGCAGTAGCGTGGCAGCGCACTTGTCCGTGCTGCAGCGCTGCGATTCGGTCGCCGAGTGCGTCCGCTTCCTCCATGAAGTGTTGATGGCTTGAATAAATGAATAGGAACTCACCGATGGCCCGCTTGTAGTCCAGTCATTTTAGTAAGTTCACCTCGGAATTCGAGATACCCAGCTGTAACTTTGTAAATACTTGTATATTGACACCCTAAAAGTTGTCTCAAAACCTACATATGGTAGGGTGTGCGCAACTATTAAATTTCAAGGTCAAAAGGTCATAAAAATCGTCTTTTTGAGCTTTTTTTGTAAATATTTCTTTTCCTATGGGTTTTTTACACTTTATACGTATAATCAATATTGTAGAATACAAAATTCTCTACAACTCTTGCATAAAAATTTTTTTTATACAGTTAACCGTTTTCGAGATAGACGGCGGAGAGCGCGCGGTAAAAACATCACTTCAGGTCAACTGGTGCCTCCGGTCGAAGACGCGCCATCTTTAGTTGAGGAACTAACGATAAATCAATGATTATAACTATTTGTCCATTTTTATAAATTATATTATTCTATTTTATATTTTTTTTTTCCTAACTATTCCACTTATTTTTTAATATTAATTTATTTAACAACACTTACCTTGCTCATGTAAGCGAGAGCTTGCACACGAGAGCGTTGACATTTGCATCTCGTATCTTGGAATCCTTCAACGCGCAATTATAGAATCTTTCGCTTGCTCGGGACTCAACATTTACACGCACCAAAAATCTGCTTTGCTCTTTTGTTGAACAAATATTTATTGCGTCTGGAGCTATCTAATATCAACTCTAATTTTGAGAAACTATCACAGTCGAGAAGCTCGGTAATCGTGTTGGTAGCCTAGTACAGGGAGTTCAGACTTTGGAGAAGAAAGAAGAGAGTTTTCGTAGTTTTATTTCATGTCCTCGCGGTAACCGAAGAAAATATTATTATTATACAAGTTTAATATGAGGTAGAATTTTATTTTGCATCCGAACGAGTTATTCATTCCCGCTATTTGAGGGCCTACTACGAAGGTTTCAAAGTCGAATGACGAATCGAGATAATATATTCTATATCTATCTTTTATTTTCGTAACGAAATGAAAGTGACGGATTATAATAAAGTTTAAATGTTCGAAGTTTGCATTACACCCCGCAGGCCCCGCAGCATGAAAATATGACCTACGACTAGCATAAGCAACGATACGGAAAAAATTAAAGTTTTTTTTTTCAATCTCGCAGCAAAATTGCATTTGACTCACTAGTTTCAAGCAGCAAAACCGCCATGTTCGAGTCGCTGAGGTGAAATAGTTATTTGTTCTACTAAAGAGCAAAGTAGATTTGTGTTTCGAGTGTTTACGTTGAGTCCCGAGCAAGTGAAAGATTCTATAATCAAATCCCAAAACTCACTCTTGAGGAGTTAAAACATCGGCTTCGTTACTTGATTCAATCATATTAAACACAATTTTTAGTTAATATTCGAGTCGCTCTGCTGAAAAAATATTTTTCACACCACCTATTCGAATACGGGTCTTTTCTTCCCTGCTAGGAGGGATCAAAGAGGCACTTTTCAGTTCAAGGACTTTCTATTGCCAGCCTAAAAAAATACAACGAAATATTAAAATAAACAGTACGTTCATAATTGATAAAAATTTCTTCAGAATCGATTATTTGCATAAATATTAAATATGTGATATATATCTTTTATTTTTCTCATAGGTGGTGTGAAAAGCAGTATGTGTCACACGGTATCAAAACTATTTCGTCTTGGGCGTTAACACTTGAATCCTTCATTACGCTCAGGATTCCACTTTTGTGGAATCCGTCACTCCATTCAGGATTCAATGTACGCCCACGCCGGAAATATACCGTTTTGATCCCACAAACACAATCTACAATTTCACACCACTTATTCGAATACGGGTCTTTTTTTCCCTGCTAGGAGGGATCAAAGTGGCACTTTTCTGTTGAAGGACTTTCTGTTGCTAGCCTAAAAAATAGCAATGAAATATGAAAATAAATAGCAAGCGTACGTTATCAATTACGAATCCATTATACGCAATAATATTAAATATGTAACGTCTATTATTTTTCTCATAGTTGGTGTGAAACACGGTATATGTCACACGGTATCAAAATTATTTTTGTCTTGGGCGTTAACGCTTGAATCTCTCATTTCGCTCAGGATTCCACTTTAAAATTATACCTAAGTATTATTTAATGAATAGAGATTTAATTAGCATGAAGAAAAAATTATAACATAAAAAAATTGTTACTATAAATATTATAAATCATTGATTTATCGATAGTTATTCAACTATATATAGCGCGTTTTCGACCGGAGGCACCGGTTGACCTAAAGTGATGCTCTTACCGCGCGCTCTCCGCCGTCTATATCGAAAACGGTTCAACGTATAAAAAATGTTTTTATGCATAAGTTGTAGAGAATTTTGTATTCTACAATATTGTTGTACATATAAAGAGTAAAAAACACATAGAAAAAGAAATATTTACAAAAAAAGCGCAAAAAGACGATTTTTGTGACCTTTTGACCTTGAAATTTAATAGTTGCGTACACCCTACCATATGTAGGTTTTGAGACAACTGTAAGGGTGTCAATATAGAACTATTTACAAAGTTACAGCTGGGTATCTCGAATTCCGAGATTTATACCAAATTTCAGCTAAAATGACTGGCCTATTGAGGAACATGGCAGTAGCGTGGCAGCGCACTTGTCCGTGCTGCAGCGCTGCGATTCGGTCGCCGAGTGCGTCCGCTTCCTGCATGAAGTGTTGATGGCTTGAATAAATGAATAGGAACTCACCGATAGCCCGCTTGAGGAACATGGCAGTAGCGTGGCAGCGCACTTGTCCGTGCTGCAGCGCTGCGATTCGGTCGCCGAGTGCGTCCGCTTCCTCCATGAAATGTGTGGTCAGGAGCACTGTGCGCTCTCCACGTAGACTCTGAAAACAATCATGCCAATATTATAAAGGTTAGACCGATTTCATTTCAATAAATAGAGTAAAGCGGTATGTTCACACTTGTATACTGTGTGGAATCAATAAATGATTGAGCATTGAGATAGTTTGATATGTGGTGACCTACCACACTGCATGCCTATGTGAATACGCTAAGTCCGCGCGCAGGCAAGACATTGCTGTCTGTTCGATTCAAAACCGAGTAATAGTGATTGTCGTGATATCTGTTAACTAATTGTAAATTATTCTGTAATTAATGTAAATATATTTGTAAATACAACTCAAACACGCCTTCTGATTCGTGGGTGCTATATACTCAAGCACCACAGATACAAACTCTCAGTTCTCAACAGGCGAATCCCGCAATAAAAACTATCCTATGTACTTACATAGGTTAGTGTTTATCGTGAAATTCGCCTGTGTGTACAGACGAAGTCACGGACACTAGCTAATTATCTTTTGCCGCTTCATACCACCGCCGGACAAGGACGAAGCGAACCTCTGCCTTGAAGGATAGCTGGAGCCAAAGATCGGAACCAGTTTTTTTGATAAACCTCGAAATGGTCTAATATCTTAAATGTTTTAGATATGCTTTTTATGTAGTTTCAATATTTTATATAATGAACAACATCGTATTTTTAAATTACTTCATTAATAAAGTCAAACTCAAACGTCAAACTATTCTTTATTTAAGTAAGCTTATTAATAAGCATTTTCGAATCGTCTGACATTATCAAGAGAGAGAAAAAACTCTACTACTGGTTCAAACCCTACGCCGTTCCTGAGAAAAACCAGTAAGAGAGGAGTGTACAAGTTCTTATTGGGTCGGCAACGCGCATGTGACACCCCCGGGTTCCATCAGGCGGGAAAAAAAAAAGAAACTCAGGTGGAGTTATTTAAAGAATTTATATAGGTACTCCTATCGACAAGATTAAATCCTGATCTTGTTACTATGACAAGCTCCTATTGGGGGGATTCAATCTTGTCAATCGTACCAAAGAACGAAAAAAGAACCGTTCTTCTGTATGGAGTACCGGTATCCGATCCCTGGAGCAGGTTAAGAGAAGACTCACCAGCAGCAAGTCCCACAGCCCACGGCGGGTCTCGACGTCGAGCCCACTGGTGGGCTCGTCCAGCACCAGAACCCGAGCGCCGCCGGCCACCGCGCTCGCGAGTTGCGCGCGCCGCTTCATGCCGCCGGACAAACACATCGGGAACGCATCCGCCTTCTCCGATAGTTATTATTTTTTTATGAAATAGGCTTACTCATGGCCACAGACTAGCCAAGGGCAGAGACGTGGCCTACGATGGAGTGAGTTTGCCCAGAAGGTGCCTATTCACCCTTGACTTGAAGGTTGACGGGTTATATGATCTTGGAAATATAGACGCCGGCATGAATTCCACTCCTTGGCAGTACGAATAAGGAAAGAAGACGCAAAGCGCTTTGTACGAACAAATGGATGGTCACATTGGTGACATAGGGTCACATTGGTGACATAGGGTCACATTGGTGACGTAGGGTCACATTGGTGACGTAGGGTCACATTGGTGACGTAGGGTCACATTGGTGACGTAGGGTCACATTGGTGACGTAGGGTCACATTGGTGACGTAGGGTCACATTGGTGACGTAGGGTCACATTGGTGACGTAGGGTCACATTGGTGACATAGGGTCACATTGGTGACATAGGGTCACATTGGTGACATAGGGTCACATTGGTGACATAGGGTCACATTGGTGACATAGGGTCACATTGGTGACATAGGGTCACATTGGTGACATAGGGTCACATTGGTGACATAGGGTCACATTGGTGACATAGGGTCACATTGGTGACATAGGGTCACATTGGTGACAGGGTCACATTGGTGACATAGGGAACGTATCCGCCTTCTCAGATAGTTGGAGCTTGGTTAATAACTCGCTGGAGCAGAAGGTTAAAACTCACCAGCAGCAAGTCCCACAGCCCACGGCGGGTCTCGACGTCGAGTCCACTGGTGGGCTCGTCCAGCACCAGAACTCGAGCGCCGCCGGCCACCGCGCTCGCGAGTTGCGCGCGCCGCTTCATGCCGCCGGATAAACACATCGGGAACGTATCCGCTTTTTCTGATAGTTGGAGCTTGGTGAATAATTCGTTGGCTGAGGAGCGCGCTTGACTGTACGTTTGGCCTTTAAGCTGGAAATAAAATACTACATTAAGACAAGTGCGAAAAACATGAAATTCGAAATGAGTGGCGAATTTTTAAAACACGACCGAAGGGTATGTTTTAAATGGACACGAGTTACGAATTTCCTTTTTGCACGTGTCTCGTACGACGTTTTTTAGTACAGATGTCCCTCCAAAGTTTTGGACCTGACGTAAAATGAGCCACTTCTCGCACTAGAGCCTAAAAAAGACACCATCTGTTCTAAAATAATAAATAAATATCTTGGGACATCTTACATAAATCAACCAAGTCCCACGGTAAGCTCAATTGACCATAGTTTTGCAGAAGGCGAACAAGTAATTTTTTTGACAATCTGACTTAAGCTTTAACATATTGGGTTTGATCGCTTTCTGCATTGTCAAAAAATCGAAGGTCGTTTTCTGCATAACTATGGTCGATTCAGGTTTGTGATGTGGGTACTAGGCGACGATATAATATAATGGATACTTAAATACATAGACAGCCATGACCAAGGAACAAATATTTGTGATAAATAATGCCCTCGCCGGGATTCGAACCCGGAACCTCCAGGTTCGTAGGCAGGGTCACTACCAACTAGGCTACGAAGGCTGACAATAAATATGTACATCATTAGAGTCTGGACGATGGTTGACACTTTAAAGGGCAATATTTACCAACTTATTTTAACCTTCGGCATACGAGGGCTATGCATGCATGCATCAGCCTATGATAGTCCACTGCTGGACGTAGGCCTCTCCTATTAACTATGCTATACGCATTAGGAGGTAAATGCCCATAATCGCCACGCTGGGCAAGCGGATTGGTGATCGCAGTAATGTGTCTACTATGATGACGCTGCTGCCCATCATCAATATTTTATATGGTCAGTGACACTTCAATCCCTTAGTCGACTCTTACGACACCCGCAGGAGGAGTAGGGGTGGTGACAAATGTATTCTTACTGCCGTCACCACACGGCCACGAGGGCTATACTAGACCCCAAATGTATGGAAACGTCATATAGTCGTTGAGAGCGCCAATACCCACATGTGTAAATTCAAAATTTGACCAAAGAAAGTAAGCACATGTCATTTAAATTGATTTTTCAGGTCCTGAAACAGTGTACATGACGGAATCGGCAATCTTAACGACGATATAAACTAAACAGTTCGCACCTCGTATGCGGAGGATTAAAACTTATTCTGCCACAGAATTGGGTCAAAGCCAATTAAATTTAGGTGTGACTGATGCCATATTAAGGGTTAACCAGTAAGCTTCGTGCATGATTGGTGGAACAGTATGTCGCCGCGAGATAGACTTGGTGTCTTTTACTGTTTTTTATTTGGAAATCCAACAGCTTTAAAAGTTACTAAAAGACGGAAAGTCTGGTCGTCGCGAGATACCTACTGTCGCTTTAATCATAAGAAGGCAGAGGGTGAGATAACTTCAGAGCTGGACTCTTGTGGTGTTGTTTTTTCTAGGGTCTATTTCTTAATTGCCTGATACGACATGACGTCTTTTTCTCCAACAACGTCTACGACTCTTAAGTATCCAAGACTATTTTCGAAACATAATCATGTACAAAATATGCGTCTCATTTAATATGAAACAATTTTTTGTAACTAAATCGATCCAGTTAGAATGAGATTAGTCAGAACATGGTACGTTTCTGAATATCGGGTGTTCCGAAAAGCAAATTTACATAGCAATTACTCCATTTTTAATCATACTTAAAGGTAGTTGATTTTGTCTGTAAAGTGTGTTCTACTGCGGACAAAAGCCGGTCACTTGAAAAATTTCTCTCCTTTACCCCACAAATGCAGATACAAGAATGCAATCCGATTATATCTTACCATGGCGAAGAACATGGTGTGTTCTAGAACAGTGACGTGCGGGAAGAATATGTTCTCTTGCGGACAGAGGCCGATCAGTTGGCGGACTTCTCTGGCTTGCTTGACCGTGTCCTTGCCTTCCACGAGCACGTGACCAGAAGATGCGGATATCAGACCTGGGAAATATATAGTAGTTAGATTATTCAAACTCAAAGTCAAATGATTCTTTATTCAAATTGGAATAGCAACAAACTCTTTTTAATGGTCTAAGTTACACTGCGACCATATATAACGTGGACGTTTAACGCCAGCTCAAAAATGCCCCCAAAAACAAATGTTAAATTGTGCCAAGATGGGCAGGATATAGCGCTTTTCTTAACACCACGCATATGTCGCCGCAACATCTTTGACAAATGCTTATAGAATATACCCAATCAAAACGTTGATGGACCATCACAACTATTTTTAAAAGGCGGTTTAAGTTTTTATAAGGATGAACAATATTGCTTTGCTCTTCCGCGATACAGAATGTGTAGCTAATTAGTGTAACCCGCTATAATTACTTGCGTATTTTTTGCATGCAATTAATTTTCCCACCCTCCCGCCGCAAAAATAAATACGCAAATAACTATAACAAACCACCACCAATAACACTACACTCACTAATACTTTTTACTAATACTTTTGAGTGTAGTGTTATTGGTGGTGGTTTGTTATAGTTATTTGCGTATTTATTTTTGCGGCGGGAGGGTGGGAAAATTAATTGCATGCAAAAAATACGCAAGTAATTATAGCGGGTTACACTAATTAGCTACACATTCTGTATCGCGGAAGAGCAAAGCAATATTGTTCATCCTTGAATATGGACTGCCGCAAAGTAACGCCTGATTCAATTAATTACTTAAGTTTTTATATTCAAAATATTTATCCACTACCAATTTTCGTCTTTCAAGTTCCATTGTCTTTAATTTCGAAACGTAGTAAACCAATCCGAGGCAAATTTATAGCAAAAAGACATCAAAACATGAACATTTAAATGATTGTATGATGATTGTATTGACTTTTTTTATTTTGACAGTTGGTTGTTTCCTATTGCGACAACTGTGTGCCAGTTCTATATGAACTAGGCTTTGTAAAGTTTACATTCAACCTGTGATGATTACGTGCCGTTGTGTACACGGACAGGCTCACGCCGTACAACGCTCTTTGCCGAACGACTGACAACTAGTATGTGCCGAGCAGGAATACCTGTGATGATGTTGATGAGGGTAGTCTTCCCGGCGCCGTTGTGTCCGAGCAGCACAGTTATCTCGCCGTACACGGACAGGCTCACTCCGTACAACACTCTTTGCCGAACGACTGACAACTAGTATGTGCCAAGCAGGAATACCTGTGATGATGTTGATGAGGGTAGTCTTCCCGGCGCCGTTGTGTCCGAGCAGCACAGTTATCTCGCCGTACACGGACAGGCTCACTCCGTACAACGCTCTCTTTGCCGAACGACTGACAACTAGTATGAGCCAAGCAGGAATACCTGTGATGATGTTGATGAGGGTAGTCTTCCCGGCGCCGTTTTGTCCGAGCAGCACAGTTATCTCGCGGTACACGGACAGGCTCACTCCGTACAACACTCTTTGCCGGACGACTGACAACTAGTATGTGCCAAGCAGGAATACCTGTGATGATGTTGATGAGGGTAGTCTTCCCGGCGCCGTTGTGTCCGAGCAGCACAGTTATCTCGCGGTACACGGACAGGCTCACTCCGTACAACGCTCTGTTTGCCGAACGACTGACAACTAGTATGTGCCGAGCAGGAATACCTGTGATGATGTTGATGAGGGTAGTCTTCCCGGCGCCGTTGTGTCCGAGCAGCAGTTATCTCGCCGCGGTACACGGACAGGCTCACTCCGTACAACGCTCTGTTTGCCGGACGACTGACAACTAGTATGTGCCAAGCAGGAATACCTGTGATGATGTTGATGAGGGTGGTCTTCCCGGCGCCGTTGTGTCCGAGCAACACAGTTATCTCGCCGTACACGGACAGGCTCACTCCGTACAACGCTCTGTTTGCCGAACGACTGACAACTAGTATGTGCCGAGCAGGAATACCTGTGATGATGTTGATGAGGGTGGTCTTCCCGGCGCCGTTGTGTCCGAGCAGCACAGTTATGTCGCGGTACACGGACAGGCTCACTCCGTACAACGCTCTTTGCCGAACGACTGACAACTAGTATGTGCCAAGCAGGAATACCTGTGATGATGTTGATGAGGGTAGTCTTCCCGGCGCCGTTGTGTCCGAGCAGCACAGTTATGTCGCGGTACACGGGACAGGCTCACTCCGTACAACACTCTTTGCCGAACGACTGACAACTAGTATGTGCCAAGCAGGAATACCTGTGATGATGTTGATGAGGGTGGTCTTCCCGGCGCCGTTGTGTCCGAGCAGCACAGTGATCTCGCGGTACACGGACAGGCTCACTCCGTACAACACTCTTTGCCGAACGACTGACAACTAGTATGTGCCAAGCAGGAATACCTGTGATGATGTTGATGAGGGTAGTCTTCCCGGCGCCGTTGTGTCCGAGCAGCACAGTTATCTCGCCGCGGTACACGGACAGGCTCACTCCGTACAACACTCTTTGCCGAACGACTGACAATAGTATGTGCCAAGCAGGAATACCTGTGATGATGTTGATGAGGGTAGTCTTCCCGGCGCCGTTGTGTCCGAGCAGCACAGTTATCTCGCGGTACACGGACAGGCTCACTCCGTACAATCTCTTTGCCGAACGACTGACAACTAGTATGTGCCAAGCAGGAATACTTGTGATGATGTTGATGAGGGTGGTCTTCCCGGCGCCGTTGTGTCCGAGCAGCACGGATATCTCGCGGTACACGGATAGGCTCACTCCGTACAACACTCTTTGCCGAACGACTGACAACTAGTATGTGCCAAGCAGGAATACCTGTGATGATGTTGATGAGGGTGGTCTTCCCGGCGCCGTTGTGTCCGAGCAGCACAGTTATCTCGCCGCGGTACACGGACAGGCTCACTCCGTACAACACTCTTTGCCGAACGACTGACAATAGTATGTGCCAAGCAGGAATACCTGTGATGATGTTGATGAGGGTAGTCTTCCCGGCGCCGTTGTGTCCGAGCAGCACAGTTATCTCGCGGTACACGGACAGGCTCACTCCGTACAATCTCTTTGCCGAACGACTGACAACTAGTATGTGCCAAGCAGGAATACCTGTGATGATGTTGATGAGGGTAGTCTTCCCGGCGCCGTTGTGTCCGAGCAGCACAGTTATCTCGCGGTACACGGACAGGCTCACTCCGTACAACGCTCTCTTTGCCGAACGACTGACAACTAGTATGTGCCGAGCAGGAATACCTGTGATGATGTTGATGAGGGTAGTCTTCCCGGCGCCGTTGTGTCCGAGCAGCACAGTTATCTCGCGGTACACGGACAGGCTCACTCCGTACAACGCTCTGTTTGCCGAACGACTGACAATAGTATGTGCCAAGCAGGAATACCTGTGATGATGTTGATGAGGGTAGTCTTCCCAGCGCCATTGTGTCCGAGCAGCACAGTTATTTCGCCGCGGTACACGGACAGGTTTACGCCGTGGAGCGCTCTATCTTTGCCGAACGACTGAAAACGTCTAAACATTAATATCATGGGACCATCTTACGCACATCAGCCTAGCCCTAAACTAAGCAACGCCAACGCTTGTATTATGGGTGCTAGACGATAATAAACATACACTATACACGTCACACACATCACATCAACATCAACACCCTAATTTACTCCACTGTTGGACATAGACCACTCCTATTACCAATTTATATAATTCCTACGCTGGCTTGGATTAGCGATCGCAATAATGTGTCCACTGTGATGACAATAAATGGGTTGCAGCCCAGTATTAATCTTCAATAAATTAATGGTCAGTGACACTTTGAATTATAAACACAAGTTTTACCCAAATCTATTTGAATAAGAACTCTGAAAAGTTTTTGATATGGTTTTAGTTTTTAAGCCTTTTTGCAGTCGCTAATTAACTAAAATCTTCTAAGCGGACCAATCTTAATCAATATAGTATTTCCATGTTTTCTAATTTATCACTTCATACCTTGCAGACGTCGTTGATCTGTATGCCGACGGGGAGGCCGACCGGGCTCTTCTCGAAGTACCGCGGGTCGGCCTCGCACACGAACTGTGTCTCCTCCGGCGCGGCCTCCACTTTTGGCTGCGTGAACCAGTAGTCCTTCTGAAAACACTCAAGTTGATAAGGACCGATGGCAAAAAAATGTACTTACAAAGTTAACCTTCATCAAAACAAAAAACACGATAAAAAAATTGTTTTCATTAAAGGCCTTTAACTACGTAATTTTTTTTTATCGATTCATAAGCGATTGTGCAGTTTAACCCCTTATTGGTAAACGTAACCTAGCTTAGCAAACCGGTTTGTTCCTTTTGGACTTACAGACATATTGATTGACACGAAAGGGACAAACGATACTGGAGCATTCCATGAAAACGTGTCGTAAGCGACACTGTCTTTTCAATACTTTTGAAAAATTTAATTAGTAAGCTGAATTACAGTATAATAATAACATATCAAGGCTTTAAGATTGACAGTGTTTCCTAACAGCTAGCATATTTTATTAGGGTAGCTACCATAGCGACACGTAAGCGACAAAAAGTAGATGTTTTCATGGAATACTCCTACTAATCGGCTTGCTAAGTTAGGAAACGTTAATGTATAAGGGGTATGAATTCATTTAGATTTGCGGACGTATTTATAGTTTACTCCGTTATGTATATATAGTCCGTATTAAACGCTTTTACCGATCATTCTCTAGGAACTGCAAATTTTATGCTCATTTATCAAGACCTGGGCGCTGGTTTCAAAAATTTCTGAATTTTTCTGGACGTCCAGAGATGACATTCCTCGTAAGTTCCTAATATTACTATCGACAATTTTACTTGATCAATATAAGTCTTTCTGGATCTAACTTTCTTTCTCTTCCCTTCTAGTTTCAGTTGGTTTTATTTCTGTCTTGATCATTAAAAGTCCTTCTAGGTCTCCAGCTTTCTCACCCAGTTTTCCTTTTGAAATGTTCTCGAAGTAATCCTTACACCGTAAAAGCTGTTCCAGCAACCTCTTCTAGAGTCTGGCTAATGAAATATTGCCCCAACATTAGGCGGGAAATTCAAAAAATCTAGGGCTGGTCATACATCCCTAGATTATATGAATTTCCCGCCAAAAGTTAGGG
>JALPQI010027714.1:0-14229 GCA_025490895.1 Thaumatotibia leucotreta | reverse complement strand
AAAGAAAGAGCGGACCGGCAGCTATTTAGTGTTCCGTATTGAGCACCAGAGTCGTACAAAACAATTAAAAACGAAATCACGGTTGGAACAGATGCTAGACACATATCTACTTGATTATTAATACAAGAAGAAAACCATTTCTTGAGACAAGAGTCATATTGTTTAAGTGAAATATTTGAAAGAGAGGCCAGCATAATATGTATTGCAGATGCTGGTACAAGTTTTTTTTTTTTTTTTTTTAATCATCGACGTCCTGATAACACCCCTGCAACCAGGGTAATCTTTTGTTGTATCATATATCTCGGTTGCTGGAATGAGAGATAATAAGATCCCTATTGTATGTATTTGAAAAATAAAGGTTTAGAAGCTAGGAGGCCTTGAAACAATGGGTACCACGGTTGGGTAGGCTAAAGTGGGTCTACGAGAATTCCATAAGCCTTGTCATTTATTATTTTTCTCAATGCCTTAAGAATTATTGCAAATGGTGGGAACCCATAAAAATACAAATTCGACCATGGCACAGTAAAGGCATCTATTTCAAAGGCATCAGGATTCCTGTGCCATGAAATATATTTTTTACACTTTTTATTAATTGTACTTGCAAATGTAAATGTATATTTCCGGAGAGCCAAATGCATCCACAATTTTTTTTTTTTTAATGCATGTTGCGACAGTTCCCACTTTATGTCTGGATGGACTCGTCGAGATTCAGCGTCTGCGATTGTGTTATCAGCAGACCTTATGAAAAATGCGAACGAAGTGATGTTCCTTTTTTCGCACCACACGTAAGATGTGGAAATTGTACACCACCCATGCGGTTAACGTATGAAATAGTCGTTGTGTTATCAATTCTTAAAAGAATTTGACAATCATGATAGGACTTTGCGAAAACTTTGAGTCCGAAAAAGGCAGCTAAAATCTCTAAATAATTAATATGTTCTGAGCGTTATTCAACGCTCCACAACCCACTGGTCCGGTCGTTACCACAAGCGGCCCCCCATCCCGTAGTTGAGGCATCACTATAGATCTCTAAACAATACTGGTTTTGTTTAATTTTACTAGAAGGATGTGCAATAGCACGCGACCACCATTCTAGATCTGGTAGAACTGATAACGGTATAGTCATATACTTATCATAATTGTCATCGTCAAATACATTTTAAATATTTACAATGTTCTAGATCTTTGGTATAAAGTCAACCATATTCGACAGCTGGACATGCGGAAGTAAGTAAACTCATGAGACGAGCAAAATCTCCAATCAAATCAAGAAATTAGTTGATTTCTGATTAAATTTTTTCAATTTTTGCCAATGGTAAAGTAACCTCTAAATTTTTTGAGTCTTTGATGAATCCTAAAAATTTACAACTCTTATGAGGCGGTAGGTTACTCATATCTTTGTTTACAATGAAACCTAGATAAATTGTAAAAGGTTGACAGTATCGGTTACATTTTTAGAAATGTGTTGGGATAATCAGATATCAATAAAAAATCGTCAAGGTACACGGTGGACAGATAACCGCAAGATCTTAGCAAATTGACGATTGGCTTCATAATTTTAGTGCAAACATAAGGTGCAGTATTTAAACCGAACGGTAATTAATACACTAAATTGATATAGTTTACTTTTAAACGTAAATCTAAGGTAATTTTTTAAATCTCCTCTCCCGCGTCTTTTAGACCTAAGCTGCACATACTCGTATAACTATCCCTTGATATTAATTTCAAGGCAGGGCGCAGGTCTTCAAGTTTAAAATGATTTGTATTTATTAGTTTACTTAGCTCTTTCAAATTCAAAATAAATCTCATTTTTCCGTTCGGTTTAGGTACCAAGAACACTGGAGATATATATTGGCCTTCACAGCTCTGACTCTGACATTCGGAAATGGCGCCTATGGATAATAAGTCGCTAATACAATGTCGGAATTGTGTTATTTCTGTATCAGAATACTCCCTAAAAGCGGGTAGTGTATGTTGTACTACAGGCCTTGAAAAAGGAATTTGATAACCTTGTATCCACGACAATATAATTTTGTCGTTAGTTAGGAGTGACAACTGGTAACTATAGCGAGTTAAACGGTCGGCAAACCTTACCGAATCTAGCGGCGGTTGTTGCGCCTGTGATGCGGACGCGACGAGGAGTTGTCGCGACGACTCTTCCGTGCTGGCTCCTTCGTCCACTGGGTACCCTTCGGCCTGTAGTAATTCTGGGGAAGACCTCGCCAGTTTACATTTTTGGGGGGTATTTTATTATTGTTGTTCTTCATTGACTGCAAACCTGAGGTCGACGGCGTGGCTTTCAAATTGTCGCTTGATTTATAGCCTTAGCGGCTTTTATTTTTTCTGCAAGATCTTGACTGAAGAGATACTTATCTATTTTGGTTGTCTGTAACTAATCTTTAAGCTCCTTTTTAAATTATGTAGAATAATCTTCCTCCTGCCTAAAGATTCTGCGTTCTGACTCGCATAGAATCTTACAAGAGTCCATTAATAGCTGTATAAGCTTTGTGTTTTTGGGTTATTCATTCAAGAACAGGGTAAGGCTCTCTGCTAAATTCTCTGAATCTGCAGAAATTGCCGAAGTAATTTGTTTCTGTCGAATTTCTATACTTTTCTCCCTCTTAAAACATGTTCATGTACCGCGGCTTAATCTCAATATTGAGGATAGGAGCATCAATTAAGGCGCTATTAACGGGAGGTAAATATATGTCTAAAAGTTTCATACGTCGTGTATCTTTACTTTATCTAGCCGATTAGTAGCTATATGCTCCAAGCGTACTGCAAGATCAGGTCTGATCTCTTTGCCGTAAACTCTGACCTGAGATGGATCATCTCCTAATATTTTAAGGAGATCTTCGTCGAGATCCATTGTGTTAGAGACGACCATAGGTGGCTCGTCTAACGGCAACGGCATTGTTGATTTCTTTACCTCCTGAACCACAGTTGGATCGGCACTTGCAGCGAGTGCCGAGGAGACTAAAACAGGCACAGAGGTTGTTGTCAGCGGCTGAGCACCTAGTCGCGCGCGCCAGAAGAGGTGTGGCTAAGCTTTCCATTGGCCGGGCGGGCGCGGCGTGAGTCACCTTACATCGGATTCCTGTTCGTTGTCGGGCACGTCTGAAGTACAACGAACTGGCGTTGTAAAATGAGTAGCAAAGATGTTAACCTTAGGTGTTAACTGCAATGCTATATGCCCAAAAAACGGTTATTGGTACGATAATGTTTTATTAAAATATATAGCAAAGATGTCGGCCTAAATGCGGACTGCAATGCTTTGTACCGGCGAAGATGTCTTAGTACTTCTAGGAATTATAATGATCCGATGATGTAGTCGTAGTAGCAGAGATGTTGGCCTTAGTGCCAACTGCAATGCTACCTTGCGTGACAATATTAGGTAAGTGACAGCCCCGTGAGCTGCCCGCATTCCTAATTTTATGTCTATTGCAACGACAATTAACGTTCAATTCGAACGAAGTAAGGGTAGGTGAGCGTTTTACCTTCAATGATTATCGGCTCCTGTAATGAACGAGGAAACACTGACCTGGACTGCGACGAGGATGAGCTGGACGACGATGATTGCGATCTGGACGACGGCGAGGGCGGTGCGACAGATCTTTGTCGATCACTACGTTTACGCCGAGCACGAATTAACATGCGTTCGAGTTTTTTAACTTTTCTCGCAATGCACTCGTAATCGATGGAATCCGTACGAGTACGTTTGCCCATGATTATTTTTGGTTTATACGCGGCGTAATTTTTCACGTGCGGAGAGGCGGAGCACTGAAATGTGAATGATGGTGCGATTTCGGGTAGAAACGAGATAAAATAGGAGACATACTACCCGCCAAAAAAAAAAAAAAACAAAAAGACGTTTGAGTAAACGTTTTTGCCTCTTTAGTCTCCGAAATAAAGTGCGTGATTGGCGACACCGTGTGTGCTACTACATGTGATAAATGCTAACCTCGAGGACAAGCTTGAGTATAAATCAATATTTAGAGAATCTTTCCCAATTTTTTCATAAGAGACTGCGTGAAACTCCATCCAACTCCATCTAACCATTCGCCTGCTTGTTCCACTAGTGGGATCGAGGTTTACGAAATGATACGCTAGATGGCGCTGTATCGGATGGTGTGACTTCTACATTGCGCCAACGATGTGTTCGCGTAGATTCTATGAATATTTAATTTTAGAGAAGCGCATCGGAGTTATAGTTACAGAATTATCCGCTAGATGGCGCTGTATCGGACGGTGTGATTTCTACATCGCGCTAACGGTGTGTCCGCGTAGATTCTATGTATATTTAATTTTAGGGAGGCGCATCGGAGTTATAGTTACAAAATTATCCGCTAGATGGCACTGTATCGGATGGTGTGATTTCTACATCGCGCTAACGGTGTGTCCACTTAGATTTTATGAATATTTAATTTTAGAGAAGCGCATCGGAGCTATTGTTACAAAATTATCCGCTAGATGGCACTGTATCGGATGGTGTGATTTCTACATCGCGCTGACGATGCGTCCACTGAAATTATGTAAGAGTTCACAAAAGTCTTGCGAAAATTTTAGATGAATTGCTTGTTGACCGCCAATCCCATTGAGCCCGTGTGTGCCCCTGAAACCCCGAAAACCAGTTTAACGAGGGTATTTAAAGTTAACAAAATTACCCGCTAGATGGCGCTTTACCGGTTAAGGTGATTTCTGCATCGCGTGAACTGTCTCCATAGAGATTATAAAGAGAATAGATGAAGCTACATGTTTATTGGCTACTAGGGGTATCGAGATTTGCGTGTACCTTTGAAGCCCGAGATGCAAAAACTAGTGAATATTTACTAGTTTAATTTGTCAGTGAGGATAATATAATCATCCGTTAGATGGCGCTGTACCAGATGATGCGATTTCTACAACGCGCTCACGATGTGTCGGAGATTATATACATTAGAGGTGTATTAAAAAAGTGTGGTGTCGTTAGTAGCGAACAAGCATGCAGACGGGTTTGCTTGTTCGCTACTAACGAGTACCCAGCCCGAGGTTGCAAAACCTCGGGACAATAACAAGTTAAAAAGCGTAGATACCGCTCATGCACCAAAAAAATGGGTGCCAGTGGGTTAAAGCTAATCTCAGAGGTGACCTAATGTCATGGCATTCGAAATCGTCAATACGAAATAATATTTGTTGTATCTGTCAAATATTCTCATAGAAATTTCGAACTAATTTTAATGATGCATTGTGCTTTATATTGGTACATTCGTAACTCTTGTCGATTTAAAGCACTCCCTTCGGTCGTGTTTTAATATATCGCCACACTTGTCGAGCTTAATTTTTTAGCACTTGTATCGGAATCTCCGTAATGTGCTCAAATTTTAATTTGAACTCTTGATTAACTCATATTTTAACGACAAACGGGACGTAATCGCTTAAACTTACGTTTAATTTTGTCCTGACGTTTCGGACATGACGTTACACCTGTCGTCGCAGGCAGACTGACGAGAAAATGTATCAACACCTAACTGCGCTGGTTTTGCGAACTACCCACACTTGGTCTTGAATATTCACTTCTAGGCTAGGGTTGTCACACAACACTCATAACATCAATGTTGGTATGGATGTTTCACCACTCTTGCATTTATAAACCACAGGATTCCACGCGGACGAGATTCGTAATTCTACTAAGGCAGTTTTTGAAAATGGGCGACAATTTTTTTTTATGAGCGATCAACAACACTAACCTATATCTTTTAAATTTGCCCCCTTTTACTACTGCTGATTACACCACATAGTTTGTATGACTAATTTTCGTAACACAACTGAAGCGATCGTGATTTTTGTTTTGTTTAAGGCCTATGTAATTTTTTTTCTACTCGCCGACCGCCGACTGCACTCGCTTTGAATTAAGATTACGTACACAAAATTATAATATATATATTTTACGTCGAGTTCGCAACTCAACTATTAGGGACGCAGCATAAGACAATGCTGTAGGCAACTGTAATCAATTTGACCAATCGCGTGCCGGCAAAAAAGACAATCAACGAGCGGCCACCTTAGGATCTGCACTTCGTTTCAGCGTATTTATTTCATTATTTATATTTGTTTAAACGTATTGCGAAAACACAAATCAAATTATTTATTAACTAAATATTTTGATTTGTACTTTTTATTTTTCTCCAGTAGTCACACTACTTAATACTATATAAATTATAAACATACGTCGCACTAAAGCGGGCAATTTGGTGGCATGTCAAAATAATAGATAAGGTTCACAAATACATCAATTCATTTTCAAATAATCAGAAGTATTTGTACTTAGTATTTGGTACCTAGTATTTATAATGTACAATTCTAAATATCTTATAAACTAAGGTAGTGTAGTAAGTTAATAAAGTACTATTTTTTAGTATTCATTCAATTTTAAATAAAAATACAATTTACTAGTATGTAAAATATTTAATTTACTTAAGTAGCTATGTTATGCGAATATATTATTAATATTTTTTCTAAATTGCCGGCGTTCTTGTTTTCGTTTAGGGTGCAGGCGTACTTTTGACAATTTGTTCATAGTCTTATTTATTACATTAAAGGAAAATTACATTGGCAAATTCGATTTTTGCAATTATATTGTATGTTATTTTTGATATCGGAGAAATGTGTATTATTGTGTATTAATAAACTTAACTTCCTCTTCTACGCTGGCTATAGCAAATACACGTTTTGCTTCTTTTCAAATAATTTAAATAAACTGTTACAAATACTAATTAAGATTTTTTTTGTAAACCTTACCTTGCCACGAAACTGCCCGCTAGAGTGCGACGTATGATTATAAATATTAGAACACATTACATTACACATGGACATTATTAGGTGATCTTGGTCGTTTTTCTTTGGTATATGACATCTAATATTTATAATTTATATTTGTTTACTTATTTTTACTGACTCGTAGAAAAAGAATTGTACAGTCAACGTCAAAGATATCGTTACGGTTTAGGTGCCAAAAATATATTTGTACGACTTTATTGCCTTGACATTAAGGTCGTGTAAATATATTTTTGGCATCTAAACCGTAATGTACCGTAATGTACACTTTGGCCACTCAGCAAGCTTCGTGGTCTAAACATGGTACTCAACTGAAAGCTCTCTATTATAACACGATTGTGTATAATTAATACTCTTATACAGGTTGAACAGAACGACGATCTTTCCCGCTACCGACCGAGTCTATCAACCATTACGATGAACTTTCAGTATGGGACCAACATGGGGTTATTTTATTTTTAAAGATATTTCGATATTTCGATGTTGGTCCCATACTGAAAGTTCATCGTAATGGTTGGTAGACTCGGTCGGTAGCGGGAAAGATCGCCGTTCTGTTCCACCCTGTATAAATATCATTTTCTTAGGACGGCATAGAGGAGCCGCGTGTGGTCGTGGACGCGGGTTCAGCGGCGCACGAGAACCAGCGGCGCATGCGCAGCGACCCCTTCGAGGCCATGCTGCTCAACATCAGCTTCGCCGGCGCCGATCGCGACCTGCACTCGCCGGCTTGCCGGGCTAGCTAGGTTAGTTTCAACTGTAACATGATTAAATACATGACATTGACAAAGATTTATTCAAAGGAGGGTGGGCAAATTGGCCTATTTACCAATAACGACAAACGGTATGCCTCTGGATAGCTTATGTTAAGCTCCGTAACTTTTACTATGGCAGGAACTTTCAAATATGTGTGTAAAGAAACTTAATAGCACTTAAAAACTGGGAGTTACAGAGTATTTAACTATCGCAAGTGTTTGTGATTGACAGTTAGTGACTGTCATTATTACGCGTTCCTAATAAGCCTTAAATTAGTAAAGTGTTTAATTTCCGCAAATATGTTGTAGTCTCGTAAGATACTCTGTTTATGTATATAAAAATACATAAAAATACATTTAAGGATCATTGTATGTCGTCCAAAAAATATACAAAGGTGAATACTACGAAATAAATGTCTCATTGGTAAATGATTATTTTAGCTATAACTTTTTTCTCACAGCTGTTAGACCGTCTTTGCCTAAACAATAGTTGTACAGTACAAAACAACCATTCCAAAAATATATAGTTTGTTGTTATTGGCTATTAGACCAGGGTCCATACATTTTTGCCCATCCTCCTTTGAATTCTGACATGCTGCCAAATGAGTCAAGAATACATGATGCATATACAGGGTGTAATCGATAAATGTTTACAGGCCATAATTCCGTAAATATGAGAGATATCAGAAAATTTTTAACTGATATCGAAAGTGCATTTCTCAAAGAGTAAAATTACACTAATAACTTTTTGAAATATCTCAAATATTAACTTCAAACCCTCCAATACATTTAGTACGTAACCGTTCATTCAAAGACTAGTTTAATACGAATATTTTTTTATTAAGAATTAAAGTAAGATTATTTTTTTGATAAACGGTAATATTATTATTTTATTACAATGTATTCCTGCAAATAACGAATCTCTAACATTTTTATCTCTTACGACACCCGACATTCTTCAAGGCTGTAAGTCGTCATACTAAATGTATGGGAGCGTTTTAAATTAGTATTTTTAATATTACTTCATCTATTTAGAAAAAGTTATTAAAGTAATTTTACTCGTTGGGTAATACATTTTTGACATCAGTTAAAAGTTTTCTGATATCTCTCATATTTACGGAATTATGGCCTGTAAACACTTATCGATTACATCCTGTATACATCACTATTTAAGGTTTAACAAATGACTCGATAGATGGCGCTGGTACTGGTTGAAGCGAATCCTGCATCGCGCTAACAATATGTCAACGACGAATCTATAAGGAACTGCGGGCCAATCGCGTACGTTGAAATCCGCAAATTTCGAGGATTTGTCTCCGTTACTCTAATGAGGCTTTCGTTGGTGTGACAGAGACAAATCGTCGAAATTTACAAATTTCGGAGTTCGCGGCAATGGCCCGTATTTACCTTGTTAAATAATTATGTCACTTAAGGCTTTTAAGGTTTTCAGTTGTAAATTCTGTGCCTATAGATGTTGATTTCTAAAAATGATATTTGACAGTTTAGAATCGAGCGTTAAGTTATATGTATGACGTTAAGTTCATCGGAAAAATTGAGAGTTTACCCTCATATTAATAAGGGTTCATCTATAACTATCAAAAGTTCGTTCTTAGATCTCAGGGGCCTAGTGAGGTGTTAGACTTAAGAACCCTTATAGGCTATTCTGTGCTATCTAGACCAGTTTAACAAATGATTTGATAGATGGAGCTGTATAAGTTGAAGCGAATCCTACATCGCGCTATCGATGGGTCGACTCAGTTCGGAGACTAAGATTCCGTAACACTGTAAAGGTGCGTTCAAACTAAAAGAGCATTCGCTGTTCTAACCTCCCACTCTACGAATTTCGATCGGTACACAAAACGTGATTGGTTGATTTCGTAGAACAGGCGCTAGAACAGCGAATGCTCTTTTGGTTTAAACGCACCTTGATGCTTATGAAGACATGTGGCGGCTTTGGTTTCGATCTAGTCTAACTAGTGACTGTTATTAGGGTTCAAATTTAAAATGCAGTTTTGGTTTTTTATGCACAGGGTGGACGCTTTTTCGAAGCCGTGCTTGTTTGGTTTCAGCAACCCTACCGCGAACATCGAAGTTCGTAAATGTCGAGGATTTGTCTCTGTCCTTTTAATGACAGCTTTGTTGTAGTAACAGAAACAAATCCCTGAAATAGGGTTGCCAACCGTACTATATTATATAGTATTGTACTATATTTCGACTCTCTGTACTATATACTGTTGAAGAGAAAATAGTACGCAAAGATACTATATTTTTGGGGGGTCCGGGTCACACTAATTGTATCATTCATACTGCTGATGGAGATTAAAAGTTCCAAATTTCTACTAGAATGCTCCTCTTACCGCTACTCAGTCAAAAGTAGTCTTATGTACAGTCGAAGACAAAATAAGGGGTATACAAAAACGTTCAAAAATATGTCCCAGTGCACTCTAATTCTGTGTAATGAGAACGTCGTAACATATTTATGAACGGATTCTTTCGATACTTATTTTTGCACTTGACTGTAATAGAAAAATTCGACTTGTCAAAAAGTACTATATTTATATACAAAGTACTATATTTTTTTGCGTGTTTTTTGGAAAATACTATAAATCTCTAAAAAATAGTTGGCAACCCTACCCTGAAAGGACCATGGGCATATTTGTATGGAGAGTGGACCAAGAACCAACAGAGATGAAAGTGGTGTCATTAAATAGGTATTTTCATTTATTTCATTTCATTATATGGGCACTATGTTCAATTCCATTGCAAAACGGAGATATTTGTATTTTAGTCAGACTAAATACTATGATGAATGGTGTCTGAACGACGGTGATTTACTTAGAGAGTACCCGCAGAACGCCTTACTCATATAAAATGATCCCATGGAATTCAACTTCGCACCTATAGAATGAAATAAAGAACATAAACAGACCTTTTTAATGACACTACTCCCTTCTACTTCTACTTTGTTGGTTTTTGGTCCATTTTGACGCATAGTACTTTGCAATCTTCGGTGTTCGCGGTAGCAGGCCTGCTTTAACTAATCTAACAAATGACTCGCTAGATGGCGGGATTTCTACATCGCGCTAACGACATATCAACGCACATTCCATAAGTAACTAGAGTTACCACCGCAATCGGAGTGGACTCATTAATGGCCCTGTTTCACGTTTATCGCTGGCGAAGTGTTGGTATCTGGTTCACGATTGCGAGTCCCAGCGCTGAGAGTTGAACGGAGTCATTAATGGGTACGCTCCGCTCGCAGTAGACTTATCGTAAGCACACCTGTCAGCGGCGCCTGTCAGTTCATACATATTGTTGCGGTGCGAGTGACAAAATGTATGAGGGGCATTTAATTTTTTGAGTCCGAGCGAGAATTGTTACGAAAAAATAAATCATTTTTAGATTTACTACCAAGATTAAGTATGAAATAATTATGAAAATCAAGTTTTTTTAAGTTGTTTTTCGTTATTAATTGATATTATTTATGGATTAAATGTTAAAAGTAAGTTTTCATTTGTATTTAATCCTTAATTTTGATAACTAAACTGACAGTCACTTAATTTTTCTTAACAATCCTCGCTAATTGTGGGAACCAAAAAATTAAACTCCCCATGAACTGACTCTGAAACCTGTCAATTATTTTATTTTGTAATGCATAAAATACAAACGTGTTTTTCTGTCGACTATACTTTGCCACAAACACTGCACGTTGATAACGATTACTAATAATGGTTTATACCATGAAACCTTATAAAATACGATTTTTCTTTTTCAGGTGAAACATGTGATATCCGATAAACGAGAGTCGCTCGAACTTTCCCTTATCTACGCCAAGTCAGCTGTTAATGTAAATAAATTATTCATTAAATGATACGCTCCTAGCCTTCATTGTCCATATAATACTCGACTAATTAAATTATTTTAGTTTAATCATTACCAGAATATACAGGGCGTCCCTTGACTATGGGATATAAAAGGAAAATACCTTAAATATTGTAGAGAGGATATTTTGCTGAAAGAAGACTTTATGTTATTTTTAAAGGCAAATGAAACTGCAGTCATAGTTTACAAAAAAATACTTGCTTCACCCGGAAATCGAACCAATATTTTTTTTTTTTTCGAATTTGGAACCAAATATTTTTGGTTATTCTTTCAGTTTTAGATACTATGTTTCTGAAGATTTTATTTTTATTTTTGATCCAATCTTTCGAATGACGTTATAAAATAACGAATAAAAATTTTGAGATGCCAAGAAAAACTAGATTTATTTGGAATTTTTTAATGCAGTATTATTTGATTTTCAGAATGAAATAAAGTCTTCTTTCAGCGAAAGAATATTTAAGGTACTTTCCCTTCATGTCCCATAATCTTGGGACACCTGGTGATTATACAGGGTGTAAGTCAAATACGGGCGAAGCTTTTAACGGGTGTTAGTTTACGACATAATAAGTACATCCAAATAAATTTTACTTAAAGTTAGAGCAAAAAAATTTTCCATACAAAATAATTCGACGCGCAATGTAGAGCAACATACGCGAGTTAAGCACTCGTTGACAGCTAATTTCAAAAGCAGATGACATAACTGCTATATCAACAATAACAAATGTTCGTACCTACAGTCAAGTGCAAAAAGAAGTATCGAAAGAATCCGCTCATAAATATGGTACGACGTTCTTATTGCTCAGAATTAGAGTGCACTGGGACATATTTTTGAACATTTTTGTGTACACCTTATTTTGTCTTTGACTGTACATTGCTGCTCCGATAGTCTTAAAAAAAATCTGTGGGGTCATAATTAAGAGTAATTTTAAAAAAACCTTGTAATCCATGATTACACTATTGAATCCCATGCCTGGTTTAATTCATCGCCCGTATTAGACTTACACACTGTATTATGGTAGAAATGATAACTCCAATTTTGAGGCTTTTGACCTTATGGTGATTATATATTATGTGTATGTTTTGCTTTCATAGTAATTTGAATTGGTCGAGTATTATACCATATATGTTTGATGTTTTCGTGTCAGGGATGGTGCTAAGGTATGAATTTAGAACTGAAACTGATTGTCATTTGCTTTATTATATCATAAATGATAGCGTAGCATAGTTTGCAATGACACTTATATCATTTCTGTTAGAATTACTTTGTTATATCATTTCTAAATTAAATGGGAGGTAGCTATATTGTAAAAATAGTCCAATCAAGCTAAATATTAGTTTGAATTATATTTAACCGTCTGTTAAGCAGGACGGAGGAATGATTGTCGAAAAAATAATCCTTATTGATTGGAATAAAGTGCTACAGACTGACTCGTAAGTATTTTGTCTTTGGTCGATCTCCAGATCAGACAGGCGGTCTGACTTAAAACAAATTTATCGTAATTTTCTTTACTTTTGTATAAACCTGAGGTTTTTGCGTTTTTAAATGTAAGTTCAATGTTTTAGTATTAACAGGGAGTTATGAGAGTATAAAGGATCAATAAAAGAATAGTAAAAGCCGTAAAGTGAAGTTTTAGTGCATAATTACCCCATAACCTTCAAAATTTATAATAATCTAAAGCATAATAAAAATTTAAAAGCATACAAAACTAAGTACACTATATATATCACCATCACCATATCGCCATGACATATAATAAATAAATAAATATCTTGGGACATCTTACACAAATCGACCTAGTCCCACGGTAAGCACAATTAAGGCTCGTGTTGAGGTTACCAAGCGACGATATATATAATAGATAGATACATATAGATACTTAAATACATGCACAGCCATGACCAAGAAACAAATATTTGTAATAAATAAATACACAAATAATGCCCTCGCCGGGATTCGAACCCGGAACCTCCGGCTTCGTAGGCAGGGTCACTACCAACTAGGCTACGGAGGCTGATATATCGTATATTGACTTAAACTTTCACGAGTATCTCATATTTTAACGGCAAACGGGTTTTAATCCCGTAAAGTAAACTTACGTTTGATTTTATCCTGACGTTTCGGGCCTGACGTTACGCCCATGGTCGCAGCCCGACTGGGGACAGGATAAAACCAAACGTAAGTTTACGCGCTTAAAACCCGTTTGTCATTAAAATATGAGATATATCGTAGCGTCCGGAGCGTTCTAAAATATCTGAACACGCTTTTATTGTCTTAACTGATGGCATCTGTACGTAAATATTCTGTTCACACCACCTATTCGAATACGGGACTTTTCTTCCCTGCTAGGAGGGATCAAAGTGGCACTTTTCTGTTCAAGGACTTTCTATTGCCAGCCTAAAAAATTACAATGAAATATGAAAATAAACGATACGTTCATAATTGATAAAAATTTCTTCAAAATCGATTATTTGCATAAATATTAAATATGTGATATATCTTTTATTTTTCTAATAGGTGGTGTGAAAAGCAGTAATGTATCAAAATTATTTCGTTTTGGGCGTTAACGCTTGAATCCTTCATTACGCTCAGGATTCCACTTTAGAATCCCTCCCTACGGTCGGGATTCAACTGTGGAATTCAGGATTCCAAATACGCCCACGCCAGAAATATACCATTTTGATCCCTTGTGACACAATCTACTATTATTCCGCACCACACTACCTACCTTTTGAGGCCATGTCACATACCAAAGCCACGTCAGCAAAATGTCTAAACTGAAAA
>JALPQI010027713.1:0-12727 GCA_025490895.1 Thaumatotibia leucotreta | reverse complement strand
AAGTTTACCCTTAAGAAGAGCGCTTTCTGAGCATATGCATTGTAAATAACTATTTTGATTCAGTCTCCTATCGGCGACCTTTCTTCACTATAGTCTAATTATCCAAAGTTTACGAAGCCCAAATATGATGGGTACCTACATTACATCGTTTCACTTGGTTTTGGTAAAGGCCGAGCCACGATCACCACTATGCATGTTACGATAAGCGATAAGCAATAAATGTATGAGAATGACAGATTCGAACGAAAGGTCACGTGACCATTTCCATACATTATTATAGCCACAGGACTAAACTTATCGCTTATCGTATACGATTGCAAAATCTTCATCAGAATCATCTAGGCCTGCTGAACTGACGCCAGAATTAGCGTGTACTTAACCGATGTCTTTCACGAATTGATATATTTTAGTGTCGTAGTGAGCATCTATTATTCTTCTAATTACCTAGAGATCATGTTACACTGGTCCTTAGAAGCTTTATAATCTCTCCTATGCTTTAGGAATGCTTGACAAGCTTCTATGTGCATTCCGCTGCAGCATTCCAGCGCTATTGATGTAGGTCATGGCTGTCCTTGTCGCTCTCGGAGCGCGCGGTCGCCCGTCCCTGTCGCACGGAATGTGGAATGATCGAACCTCTTGGTCACATCTTGGTTGATTATGCTCGCCTGGTAGGTGTAGGTATCGCCTATGTAGGTACGGATTTTATTTTAAGATAGAATGGGTTCTATGTTATCGACAACATAAGCTTAGACAACGTGTTTAACAGTACAGTCACCACACGGGATTGTTGAGCCACTTGCCACTGTTCGCAACTTGGTCGAATAATACAAATCGGGTTCCGAACTCTTATGAGGCTGGTATCACGACTTCGGCCGAACTCTGCTGACCAATGGGGCGGTCGTTGCTACGGTTAGCCAATGACCGCTCGCGTATTCTTCAGAAGGTGACATTACCATGGTTACGTAATAACAAAAATGTTTAACCAATGATTGTTCGCTATTTTTCCGGAAGCTGACGTTACTATAGTTACGTTATAACATCCGCTTTAGACCTGGAGACGTCAATCTAACTTCAGAGTCCTGATGGTAATTTCGTTCACTTTCCTTTTAACGGCTGTCACTGCCAGGTATTTTTTCAAAGTTAGAATTTCAGTCAGAAACTATCAAGTTTCTATTATACATTTTTATGGCTACTGACAGATTATGGGTAGATTGTCAAAGGTTACTTACCATATTTCTACGAAGGATACATTACATAAGTTTTCAACTAACGTCAACTGCAGGCTTAGCACATGATTGGTGTGACAGTATGTCGCCGCGAGATGGATCTCCCGTCCTTCACTAGCTATATTAACAAAAGAGGGACAGATAGATTATCTCGCGGCGAGATACTGTCGCGCTAATCATGTGCTAAGCATACTGAGCAGTAACGAATGATAATAAAGACAGCAATAGCATTTGTCTCTGTCAATGAAAAAAATAATTTAAAATTGCTCGATAAAATGCCTATATAATTATTATATAAATATGAATGGAAAAAATACCTCGCCTATTAATATCAGATAAATCATGGCTTCCGATTTGAAGCAAATACGAATAAATTACTAAACGGTTTTAAACAAATCTATGAAGAACTGTCGTTATCCAGTTTCCTCTAGGAACAACGACATCTAGCGTCTAGTAATGGCCGATGACTAATCCTTAATTTCTCGTAGACGAAGAAATTTTTATTATTTCAACTAGTTTTGACACACTAAAATTTTGACGCAACAAAGATTCGTATTTGACTGACATATCATCGGGGAACATCGGTCATGTCGCGATCGTGCCTATTAACGAATAATACCGAATCCATAACATTACACGACCAAATTGCATCCTTTGCCAAGTGGCTCAACATTCCCATGTGGTGACTGTACATTACGACACAAGTGTGAAAAACATGAAATTCGAAACGAGTGGCGATGTTTTAAAACACGACCGATAAAGAGTGTTTTAAATTGACACGAGTTACGAATTTCGTTTTTGCACGTGTCTCGTACGACGTTTTTTAGTGCAGATGACCCTCCGAAGTTTTGGACCTGACGTAAAATGACACACTTCTTGCACTAGAGCCTAAAAAAGGCACCATCTCTACTAAAAATGTAGTTGGAATAGTACATTACTATAGAGGACGGGAATTGAAGGGTTACAGGCCAAGTAGATATATCTGGCCGAAGGAACTGAGGCCAGATAGGGATACGCGGCCTGTAACCCTGTTTCTCGCCGAGATTTGTATAGTGCTTTTCTCAAACTTGACATGAAATAAAACAAACTGATTTCGCCGAACCATACTATTTCATTTGTAAATATACCAATAGTACAGTATCATAAAACATTTAAAAAAAACATTCGCGCCTAACTTTTTTTTAAATCTGTTTGAGGTATTCTTTTACCTGGTGGTATAGACATCAGTTCTAAGGTTTTTTTTTTCTGTGGCTGAATGTCAAGACCTTGTGTCACAATTTGACGTTTCAAAACAAAAGACAGTCTGTTTGCAGTCCTAGGTGTGAAATAAATACATGAAATCTCTTTACATATCATCTTAGCATATGACACCGGAAACATAGTATTTCCGGGTTTAATTTAAAGTAAGTAACATCAACATTCCGTAGCAAGTTTGAGAAAACTCTTTTTTGTCAGGCTATAACCTAGTTCTCAATTCTGATGGTCTAGTGCTAGGTAGATATCTAGACCTTTTCACGAAGAAAGTCAGAGTTGGGTGCGAAAATCCGAATCACAAACATTCACTGTTATTTCGCGACCATTTGAATGAGGACTAATCTGAGATTAAGCATACCTAAGAAGGAATTCACGTTTTAAGGTACAAGTCCCTTCACCTGAGTTATCAGTAAAGAAAATAATAATAAATTAAAATTATTAAAGTAATTGTGAAAACACAAATCAAATTATTTATTAACTAAATATTTCGATTTGTACTTTTTTTTTTCCCCAATAGTCACGCTACTTAATACTTTATATATTATAAATATTGTATGTCGTATACCAATGAAAAAACGACCAAGATCACCAACGTCCGAACCAAGACCGAGTGGCCGAGCGGTGCAGGCATCAGCCGCGCAAGCTGAGCACGTGGGTTCGATCTTGTTATTTCTTTGGTCTATGACATCCAATATTTATAAATTAAAATAATACTTACACACTTCCTTCCGTTTCATTGTCCCTTTCATTTTACAATTGTGTAGAAAAAATACTTCAAAATAACAACAAGAATTTCCAAGCCGGATCGGATATTCGGCTCGAACGAGTATATTGAATAATTCAATATACATAAAATCAACATGAAATTTTAAATATGAATTTGTGATTTTTGATTGTAATAATATTTGTAAAGTTTACAGTAGATACCTAGTATATACCTACCTATCGTTACTTTTTATTTTTAAAAGACTTCAAAAGAGGAGAAGGTTGTCCATTCGACTGATTTTTTTGTTACTCGATAATTATTATGCATCTATATCTATACTACTAGAGATGTAAAGGTCCTTTAGTTGTCAGAATAAAGAGAAATTAAGATTTAGAGATGTAAAAGGTCTCTAATCGTCATGATTTTAACAATAATAATAAAATAGAAAATTAACAATTTAGTGACAATCACAAAGCAACTATTCTTATTATACAGGGTGGTCCAAACCTTGACGTCAAAAAATCTTTTTAGATTCCTCACGTCATGAGCTATCAGAATATACCCCATGTATGTTAGCCGATTTTTTGTAGTTTTCGAGTTATGAATTTAAAAAAAATTTTTTTTTGAGAAATTCTGGAATTATGAAATTTATTAATAAAAAAAAACTGTTGGGTTTTAGAATAGAATAGAATAGAATAGAATTCATTTATTTGGTGTAAAAAGGTAAACTTAAATTAAAATACATCTTAAACTAAAAACAACACCAAAATGGATGCCACTCAGCATATGCCGCTAGCTAAAGTTTTAGCCATGGCGCTGGTTTTTTAACTAGTTTGTTTTTGTAAAAGTATTACTACAAATAAAGCATTTACTGACATAAAATTTAGCGTCCTCACTTTGATACAAGTAGGATAAAAAAATACCAAATTAAAAATTTTACGCTAAAAACGCATCAAAATAGCATTAATGTACGTAAATAAAATAAAAAAAACATATCCCAAGGATTTTTGGTAATGTAAAGACTGCTCTAGACCTTAAACCTTCGTAAAAGCAAAAAAAAAAGTGATACTTAATAATGAGGATTTTTCGGAGTAGTCGGTCAAATAAACTTAAAAAAAACTTCCAAATTTTTTATTTAAAAATAAAGTGAAATTTCGTCTGTTTTGTTGTTCTTATCAATAAACAAAGACAGAAAATACCACGAAAACTCAATTCGTGTAGTGATTCAAGTCATTTTTTACTACTTTAAAATTTTAAGTTTTTTAAACTTTATTTGACCGACTTCTCTGAAAAATCCTCATTATTAAGTATCACTTTTTTTTTGCTTTTACGAAGGTTTAAAGTCTAGGGCAGTCTTTACATTACCAAAAATCCTTGGGATATGATTTATTTTTTTTATTTACGTACATTAACGCTATTTTGATGCATTTTTAACGTAAAATTTTGAATTTGGTATTTTTTATCCTACTTGTATCAAAGTGAGGACGCTAATTTTTTTGTCAGTAAATGCTTTATTTGTAGTAATACTTTTACAAAAACAAAATATTAAAAAAACCCAGTAGTTTTTTTTTGTCAATAAATTTCTTCATTACAGAATTTCTCAAAGAAAAACATTTCAAAAATTCATAACTCGAAAACTACATAAAATTAGCTAACATACATGGGGTATATTCTGATAGCCCATGACGTAGGGAACCTAAAAAAAATTTTTTGACGTCAAGTTTTGGACCACCCTGTATAAAAGACAACAGCCAATACCACTTCAATCACTTAGTCGAGTCTTACGACACGCGTGGGAAGAGTTAGGGTGGCGACAAGTGTATTCTTTCTGCAGTCACCTTAATACCACGTCACTAGACGTAGACATTAGACATGTCACTTTCTGGCTAAAGGGTTATCGTGATCTGCCGATAGATGTCCACTGTAGGACATAGGCCTCCCCCAGCCAATTGATTCGAGGCAAATTTAAAAATGGTGACAGGCGCGACAATTGTAAAAAAAACGTTTCTTTTTTCCTCTCCATGGACGTGTGTTTGTTTGCCACTAAAATAAAATGTATTGCAAAAACTTTAACCAATCAGCAGTTAATAGCTAGCTACTTATTTAAGAAGTAAAATTAAAATTTACAAAATTGCTTCTAAAACGTGCTGACACTGAACTCATGTGACAAATTGTCACGAGCTTTGAACAAATTAAAAATTTAAAAAACCGACTTCAACCGATTTCTCAAAGATCCTCCTCCCTTTCCTCAAATCCTACTTTCTGAATGCAAATTCTTGTAAATGAATGAAAATTACCAAAAGCGCCATACATATACCTATAACATTTGAAGAGATCCCTCGATTTCTCCAGGATCCCATCATCAGACCCCAACTTGGTGCCAATGGGACCATCTCGGGGTAATACACGTTCGATCACAAAAAGAAATATTAGAATCGGTTCACTATTCTCGGAGATATCAGGTAACATACATACAACAAAAAAAAAAAAAAAAAAAAATTCAGTCGAATTGAGAACCTCCTCCTTTTTTGAAGTCGGTTAAAAATAAAAAGTAGTTTATTAACAATGTATTTTTTTTTGATCCATGCTGGTAACAAACAAGCATATGGACTATCCATAGTAAAATTGCACTGACTACTAACTAATATTGTATAAATAATATTAGTAGGAATGTGAACCATGTAGGGTTAGAACCATACTCTTATTTTATTCTCAATAGATCGAGCTCTTGACTAGAAGTACATTATCTGTGTGGAAACATAAATCATCCCAAATATATCTCTGTCAATCTAAATATCTAGATCTTGGCTATCATCCACTAAAGTTAGTGATTACGGCAAACCCCTTACTTAGCAGTTTTATTTATTCCGTTCTCATACAAATAATTTGGCATGTGAATGACATTTTTATGAGAAAAGGGTTAAACATGGGTAAGTTCAGTTTCTAAGCCTTTGTGTCTTGAGACGAGTTTGACAGTTAGGGTGCGGCTCCACTGACGCGGAGCGGAGCGGAGCGGTGGGAGCTCGGCCAATGAGACCGCATCACAGTGTTTCGAATTCGAATTTGAAGAATGTAATTGGTCAATTTTGCACAGCTCCACGTCAGTAGAGCCACACCCTTAAGAGAGGTAGATGTTTATTTTACACTTAGCCGGGTAGCTACACCAGAGCGTGGCGTATGCGTCTACGTGGCGTGCGCGTTGTAGCGTATGTCAATGCCATATTAGATGCCACACAGGTTGCGTAACACGTGCGTGTGCGGTGTGCCATCTACTGTGGCACTTCCTACGCTACAATGCGTACGTCCATGTGCACACACATCCGGCGTGGCCCAGCCTTGAATCTTATGTTTTCTGTAGCATAGCGATAGCGTAATCCAGCATGTTGTAGGATAGGTTAAATAGGTTTATTATTCATTGGGGGTATAAAAAAGACATATCATGGAACTATCTTACAAATTTAATTGAAGACTCTAAATGTTTCCTTAATAGCAACCTGTTTTTAGTGTCCCGTAGTAAACTAGGAACCCTTATTGTTTCGCCATGTCTGTGTGTCCGCAGCACAGCTCAGTGGCCGTTTTTTATATTTCGGATACCTCCCCTAAACGTAAAGTGGGGATGAATTTTTCAATTTGATGTAATCCTATAGTGTAGGATATCTTTGAATAGGTCTTTTAAAAAGAATAATATTCACGAAAGAAAGTTTTTTTCTAAAGTCAACATTTTAGGAGATAACCGCTTCAGAGTAAAAAAATGTGCTCCTCCCTCTAACTTTGATTCGTAGGTCCAAAAAAATATGAAAAAGTCATCCATATGTAGTGGGCATATAGAAGAATACTTTAAAATAAAACTATTTAAACATAATCGATCCACCCGTTTTTGAATAACTACGGAACCCTTCACTGAGCATGGCCCGACATGCTCTTGGTCGGTTTTTTATGTATTTCACTCATAAATGAATTTCGTCATAATGTAGGCCGGACGTTTAAAAAACTGGTTTCGACCAGACAATATTATGTGTTTTGTATGAGGTTTGTGCTAGACTAGGGTTTATCCCAATTTGAATCTTCAATCGAAGTTTTATGTTCAAGTTTCTGTTTTGTTATTAGTATTGTCAACGGTCGTGTAACTGCAAATCAGATTCGAATCTAAATCCTTCACGTTTAGGTCTCAGTTTGATTTTTTTAAACAGACTTTTCAAAGCGATACATTCCTGATCAGATTTGTTTCTTGAATCTCGCAAGCTTAGATCTAAATTTGAATGTTATGGCCATTCTCATAGGCTGTAGAGTCAGACAGCCTTGGGCGCGTTCATTGGCTGCGCAGGCGCACCAGAAGCAGTTGTTTTCGCGGTTTTCTAGCTGACGTCATCGGGACTGTTGGGACGGGTTGACCTGGGTCGGAATTTAAATTGTCGTTTGACTATTTTTAGTGCGAAATTCGATGGGTTAACGGGCTTAGGTAACGTTTGGAGGTGTTAAGGTTATTACAATAAATAAATATATTGGGGATTTTTTTTATTTTTTTATATTTTATTTAATAAGCAGATTAACATTCAATACATCACAATATAACAATAAATAATAGATTTTACATTAAAAGGTCATCCAAAATAAGCATGCACAGCAAGATTTACTACAAACTATGAGCAAAAATTATTATAAAACTATACTTATAGTGCAAAATTGTAATTAATTATTTCGGTAAAAATGTCAAGCAAAGACTAAAATTAAACACTAAAATCAAAATAAAATGTAAATTATCAAATATTACCAAGAGCTTTAACGATCTGCCAAAATCAACCACGGTAAGCTCAATTTAAGGCTGTTGGTACCACGCGACTATACACTACTACTGTGGAGTACTGCTCTCATCTTTGGGATGGGTCCGCCCAATACCTACTCGATGCTCTCGATAGGATGCAGCGGCGGGCAGTTCGTATTATAGGCGACTCTAAGGTTACCAGGCATCTTGAACCCCTTCAACTACGTAGGGACATTGGTTCTCTGAGTGTTTTTTATCGCCTGTACCATGGTGAGTGTCCTGAAGAGTTATTTTCCCTCATCCCGCCCTCCCCTTTCCGTTATAAAACCACACGTGCCGGTTTGCGGTGTCACTCCTTCACCGTGGAAAATATTCCCACACGTACTAAGAAATTCGGCAATTCCTTCATATGCCGGACTATTAAAAAGTGGAATTCTTTACCGGCACATGTGTTTCCGCATACCTATAAGTTGGGACCCTTTAAACGAAGCGTGAAGAAGCATCTAGCGGGCCAGCAAGGCGGTGGCAACTAACAGGTTACTGTTTGTCTCCTGTTCGTTGCCGCCGCGATTTGGGCTCTACTTTTCACTTACGATCAGGTGGAGTGGAGCCACTTTGTTGTGCCAACATAAAAAAAAAAAAAAATACACGTAAAGTGTACAAGATGCGCCCATAAGGAAAGGGAAAAATTGTAACAGCATATTCCTGAGGCTAATAGAAGCAAGAAATGGTGCAAGCGCTATAGAATGCATTACGTATCGTACACTAACGTTTCCGATATACTTGCAAAGTCATGGTACGGCTACAGGTAGGCGTTGGTATTTATGAAGAGTCCACGGAAAGAATATGTCTAGTCAATTCAAATTACAGAAGGAAAAACTACCTTAATTTTAATAGAATAAGGTGTGAATTTGCCCTGATTTTTTTAAGCACTGGTCATGTTCCAGTGGACCCTTCATATAAGCTTAATTTTCTTTAATTATCTAGCGTGGAAACGTAGCGTTAAAAACATTATTCCGTAAAAATACGAGTAGGTATATGTAGATAGTAATAAACACAAATTAAAGAAAAAAAAACCGACTACAACCTATTCCTTCAAGATCCCATCATCAGATCCCTACTTGGTGCCAACGGGACCATCGGGAGGTCATACCCTTTATATAAAAAATATTGAATTTATATTATTGTGAACTTCAATAATAATAATTATTTTTGTTTAATATTAATATCCTTTATTTATTTCTATTTTTTATATAAATGTCTATAATAATCTTTTTTTTATGTAATAAATTCTTTAATGCATGTTATTTTAATAAGATATTATTATTATACTGTTTTGAAAAAATAAGTCCACCTGAGTTTCTCACTGGTTCTTCTCAGGAACGGCGTAGGGTTTGAACCAGTAGTAGATTTTTTTCTCTCTCTTGATAATGTCAGACGATTCGAAAATGCTTATTAATAAGCTTACTTGAATAAATAATACTTTGACTTTGACTGACTAGTCTTTGATACAAGATTGACGATTGGACACATTACTGCGATCGCCCGGCGTGGCGACTATGGGCATTTACCTTCTAATGCGTCTATACGCATAGTTAATAGGCTTACGTCCAGCAGTGGACTGAGATAGGCTGATGTGACACGTCTGCGACCAGGAAAGCATAAACCATACGATCACAAACAACGTGGGACATACTAATGGCTCGTAGGAAACGCGGTTTCGTAGAACAGCATAGTTGGAGCACCGCTGAATGACAATGGCTAGACATCTCTTTAAGCATTACACATATATGATGTAGATTGAACGGAAATAACATTGTAGGTGCTCGTTCTATGAGAACGACTAAAATATAATTATTTTCTTAATTAAGTCCGCTTAAATCATAATTGACATTTCAAAATTTTCGATGTTCCTAAATCGAAAACCATTTCCAGATACGCATGTAGATTACAAAATATTTTTTTATTTTTTTTTCGCAATATATTTGTTAAAAATCTTAATAATAGTTTAAAGGGGAAGTGACGTCACATAGCTGATTCAGAGCTGCCACCATAACCAAAACAATCTTGTAGTTGGAATGTATGTGTTTGGCAGTGACATTTGAATCTTGTTACCGTTTTTCGTCGTTTTCTTACGTGTGTGAAACATCACTTGTGACGTCATTTAGCTGATTCTTGACGTTTGTAACTTACGCTCTTTCTGCTCGAAGTAGTAATAATAAGGGATTTTCGCACTAAAATAGCAATTTATTTGCAAAATAAAATAATACGTGTATTTTTAATTGAGTTCTTTCAAAACAGACAATAAAATGTAGAATACTAGGACTAAAAAATATGAAATGTTGTCAATTCCGTATAATTGAACGTAGTTACGTGAAACGCGTCAATCTACAGGGATTTATCATTCTAATTAAGGCCATAAGTAAATAAAAATATAAAAACATAGTCTGTCTTTGATCTGATAAATTCATGATCATGAGAATTGAAACGTATACAGATACACCCCTTTAGTGTACATAAAGAGTTCATAATTTTATTTCATGAATCTAGAATCGCAGCAACAAAACATTATAATTTCGCAAATTTAAGGTTAAAAGTTCGTCAACCCTTGCCCTGGACAGAATAACTGCAAAAATATGTCAACGATTTTGAACCTTACGCCACGGATATACATCCTGAAATGTATGCATATTATTAGACGTACAGCCACTACTTCGTCCACACGCAACTGTCAATGTCATAAAATCTAATACCCTGTTAGAACACGTAGGTGGGCATTTTCGCGAGAAGAGATCCAAAAACTTATTTTTCTGAAACAGGTAAATTTTATGTTTTTCCTGCTCAGAATCACGAGCTCTTTCGATCCTACTAGAAGAAAAAAAGTGTCCCAACTTTTTGTTTCTATTACGTAACCGTTTTTCGAATACTTTGTACAGCGGTTACAAAGTGGAGAGCATGTAAAATGTATGAAAAATGTGGGACAATTTTTTTCTTGTACTTTTTTTCTCCTAGATTGAAAGAGCTCGTTATTTTGAGTAGGAAAAACATTAAATTTACCTACCTTAAAAAAAATTTTTTTTGGATCTCTTCTCGCGAAAATGCCCAGGTACCTACGAGTAAAGCCTTGCAGGCCTAACCAAGATGTCATTCTGCAATCTTAAATGATAAAAGCGATAAGTGATAAATGTATGAGAATGACAGATTCAAACGAAAAGTCACGTGACCATTTCCATTCCGGTCACGTGATTTTTTGTTCGAATCTGTCCTTTTAATACCATAATACCATAGCACGATAAATGGGAAGCGCCATATAGCCACCAGTAGCCGTACCAGTCAAAGACAAAATAAGGTGTACACAAAAATGTTCAAAAATATGTCCCAGTGCACTCTAATTCTATGTAATAAGAACGTCGTAACATATTTATGAGCGGATTCTTTCGATACTTATTTTTGCACTGGACTGTACAATGAATAGGAAAGTAAAGGATAAGTTAGGTTTTACTCGATAAGTAATGCATTCTATCGTGCTCGCATATTGTAGCATAATAGTACATTGTGCATCGAGGGAGGTAAGTACGGAATTACTAACGAGAGTGTTAGAAGCCCGACGCCGTTAGGCGGAGGGCTTTTATGACTCGAGTTAGTATTCCTCTTACCGACCGTGATGCATACAATGTTTTTCATCACACTTGCCAACCAAAAAATAAGTTTTAAGACAAAATATTATTAAATGACGTACTGACATTTCTATTACTCCCTAGGGAATTTCACTTTTCTATTACTCCCGCTGCGCGCGCAAGCAATGGCGCGCTTAGACAGCAAGTGTGATGAAAAAGTGTATTTGGAGAATAGAAAGGTGTTTAGTAAAGAAGACAGTTAAGGATAAAATACTTATACATATCATACCTACGCTCTTTACAAAAAGAATTACGAGCATCATCTCTTAAATATGTTACAACTCTCTAAACACCATTTACCGACAACTCCAGAATTGCCATACTTTACTTTGTAACCCGAAAAACATATTACTTTAATACTAAAATATTACCCCTTAAGGGCTCTCAAGTTCATGAAATATTCAGACCGGAAACAGACGCTCCAGGGTCGGAGGGGAGGGGGGTACTTCCGGTGTTTCGCTTAAATGTGTTACTCGACGTAAAACAAGATTATTCTTACTTTTTATCGCCTGGTTTATTGTCATTTTATTTCATTTTTCGGGGAAGTGTTTCATCGTTTTCATTGGGGAGTTTATTTATTTACCGTTGCCTCTCTGTTATACTTACGCACAAATTCACAAGTGCGAGAGAGATGCAACACTTAGTTCGTGGTTCGCGCTAGGGTCTCAGGAGACAAAATACAGGAGGTCATGAGATAGATATTCTCAGTCACTCCACTCCAACGAAGGCGTCAACGGAGTGACAGCGACAGAAATTTAGGATTTTCGAAGGTTGCGGTATCAGCTACACCTTTATTCATAAATTTACGTGTTCCAACTTAGTAAGCCAATAAATAAATAAATAAAATAAATAAATATCTTGGGACATCTTACACAAATCGACCTAGTCCCACGGTAAGCTCAATTAAGGTTTGTGATGTGGGTACCAGGCGACGATATAATATAAAATAGATAGATACGTAAGAATTTTTATTTAATAATTATTATTTATCTCTTTCCCCTATAAAGTCTATGTTATGTCTATAAAGCCGAAAGAGACAACCAATACTTAAGGCCAAGCCGGTTGCTGGTCACGCGCATGTGCACGCCATGCAAGCGGTATG
>JALPQI010027709.1:0-14918 GCA_025490895.1 Thaumatotibia leucotreta | reverse complement strand
ATACGAAGTTCGTACATTAAACGTCAAACTCTCGACGCAGTGTAGTTCCAGCTCACGCCGCATTCGTCGCCGAGCGCTAGTGTCGTTTAAAGTGCATTAGTGAATACCATTTTTAGGCTCGACGCTGCCGCAGCGCTGACACAGCGCTGTTAGCAAGGCGGTTTCCTTAGTGAATAACACTGCTGAAAGTGCGTGATTATGAAATAATGCATTTTTTTGAGTTGTTTATTTTTTTTTTGTTTTCTATTGTCGAATAGTATACAATAGTATACATACATTCAAACAGATTGTGAATTTAAACCGTCCATTTTAAAATGCATTATGATGAACAAATGAACAATCCGAAATGACTTTTGAATGCATGATATTTCTATCGTATTAAAAAACCAATTTAACTTTCACCCCACAAATCACAAGTACAGTATTTGATAAGAGATCATATTACAATGGCTTTGTATTGAATACTACGCACAGTAAGCTATAGAACTATTAGCTGAGACTTCCAAAAGCAAAAGGTAACATGTAAGTATGAATCTCGTATATCGATAGTGCATTCTTCGAATCAAACGCCGGTATAAAAGGAGGTAAGTGTATATGAAGGAAGTGATTTTTACGACGTTTTGAAATGGGAAAGTTGGTATAATTATCGCAATCGTTAGCGGTGGTCATCAAAAACACATTTTCTTGTTTTTACCCTGGACTTCTTGTAAATGTTACAGTGAAAATATACAGTATCTTAATAAAGTAATGGAACCGTTGTTAGCCTCCGTACCCTAATTGGTAGTGACCCTGCCTACAAAGCTGGAGGGTTTGGGTTCTAATGCCGGCGTGGGCATTGGTCCTTGGTCATGGCGGTCAATTTATTTAAGTATCTATATGTATCTATATATTATGTATGATATATATCGTCGCTTGCTAGGCGCATCACAAGCTTTAATTATTTTTTTCCTGGGACTACGTTGATTTGTGTAAAATGTCCCTAGATATTTACTAAAAAAAATATTTAACACTTTTAGCTGACAGGACACTTCACTTTAGTCGTAAGTCCTAACTTACGGTTGAATATTGACTATTGCAAAACCAATGCTTAAATTGTAGCTTCTTTATATAATCAAATATAAATCAGTGTAGACCATTGTTCATTTGTGGTGCCTTCTCCCTAGTTCACAGATAGCCACTCATACGATTTGCTTTATGAACTGGTCTAAGGCGACTGGTGGGGCAGAAAACTAAACGAGCAAGAGGGAATTCCGATATCGGCTGCCGTTGATGGTCGCGCAAAGTCGTTGTCAGGCCTTTATGTTGCTGGGCTTATGAGTGGTTGTCGTCATTGCTGTCACCTCCTAACTAAAAGTAAGTAAGTGCTTAAGTAGCAATTTTAACATACCTTATTTATATGTAAAATAAAGGTGTCTGCTCGTAGCACAGTTACTTAAAGCAAAATCGTATATTATCATTGTATACTTACTTACTTTTTACAAAGTTTCAAATCCATAATACCCATGTGCAAATGTCGACAACCTATCATGCTTTTTTGTAAGCAAATAAACGTAATACAGCCCACGTTATGGTCTCAATACGGAAGTTAATGTACTGCCTGAATACTTTTACTGTGTTGCTAGTCTACAGAGACCATACAAAATAAGTCGAAGTTCTTACCCTGTCGGCAAAGTGGTCATTATAGCTTGTATCGCCAAGTGTATAAGTATGTATACAATTTTGCTCCTTATAACAATGTCTTAAGGTGAAAAAAAGTGTACATAGTATTACATACATACTTTTTCCCAAACATGCAATGAAATATTGTCTCTACGTTCCTTAAAATAGACTCAGAAGTATCGCTTTTAGGGTGCAATTGTACATGCCTCGGCGTGAAAACGGATTCCCAATACCAACATGGCCGGAAATCCTCATTTTCCCGGCCTCTAATGTGATGTACTATTTTATTATCTTGGTACTCTAATACCATTACGATTTTCTCTCACTAGAAAACTTTAAACTCAACAGTTTAAGGAGAATTCTTCTTTAAATATGTAGGTCACAAGAAAAAGTTATTACATCACACTTTTAACTTCACAGAGATGTACGGATTACATCTTCATTTAAATGTAAAGATGTTTTATCATTTTTATTTTTTCATCTGGATCGTAGGTAGCAAGTTTTTAGTATTAGTTTATAGCTGCACCCATCTTTACGTTCACTATATTTCAATGAATTTCTTACAAAATTGGAATGTTTTCGTTATACTTCATATCATATACAGATTGTATAGTCAGATTGAGTAAGTGAAACATATTTTTCTCTTTTCCCAGGCCTAATTTTTACGTAGTAGATTTATGAAGTGTTTCAGTTTTCCCGTTGTTCTCTTGCCCAACTACATACTACATACCTTACCTACTTACATGTCAAAAATCACGGCAACTTTTCAGTTTAAAGATAATAGGTATTTTTCATACTTTGAAAAAATTGATTCACGTAGGTACCATTTCTAACTTTAATCAATTATCACAGTGATAATCACTATAAATGTCGCTAGAAATCTCATATAGTAATTGTCACTATAACAAAGTTCTAGTACCTACATAAATCAATTTCTTTGACTGCACTTAAGTCTTCTGTAAAAGAATATACTAGGGTAAAAATAAAAACAGATTTTTCATTTAAAGGTTTATTTTCAATATACGGAAATAATGGCAAATCAATTTCGCATGCAATAACAAAACACTGCGGCATGCATTATTTTTATACATTTTCGTTTTTTATTACAATAAAACAATTGTCCGAAATTTGAATATGAGTTCTATACATTTTTTGAAAAGTTTAAAATAATTAATTAAAAAATTTGAAATGAAACCTACCCGATCCTACTATTTTTTATCACAGAAAGGATGAACTTTTTTAGTTTCATCATTTATCATTTATTTCCCTATAAATTGATTTATCTACTTACAAATTATAATATCTTTCGGCCAGATGATAACATAATCATTTTATATATCTTATTTTTTAAATTGAAGAAGTTTAAATATCAAAACTTTCTCAGTCCGTTTTTCTAGAATTATAATACAATAATTCATGTTATAAATATAATATTAATGGAATAAAAATGGAATCGTACATCGATTTAGTTATTTGAGCAACAGCGTAAGTTTTAATACCCTTCATAAATACTTTTTATTAATTTGGGGCCATTTTTACAATAATAACAAGTGGTACGAATTTGAAATGTACTTTAAATCTGTACAAAACTGTAGTCTATTTTAATATTTACAAGCTATTAAATTAAAAATGCAAAATGTTTAAAACATTGAAAATTATATCTACAATACGGCACAAAGAAAATCGAAATACAATCGATATGAGTGAATATTCAGCGTCTTTACGTTTAATTCGTCATTGTCGTCTAAGAAAGTATTTTTACAAGCGATGATTCCTAACCTCCATATTCATAAACGTTTGTTAACTTAACAAGCCGCTAATAATTGTTTGTTCATTTCGGTTTTAACAATGTGTCCATAAGAGCAAAAGGGACAAACAATTATTAGCAGCTTGTTAAGTTACCAACGTTTATGAATAAGGAGGTAAGTGTGCAAACTGAATGGACGTAGTATGGTGATTATGAGCATTTACCTCCTAATGCGTCTATACCATACGCATAGTTAATAGGACCTACGTCCAGCAGAGGACTAACATAGGCTGATGAAGTGAAGTCGAGTAATTCAGTTATGCCAGTTCGTTTATTTAGTATCAATGCTAGTGTAATCAATGTTGTTGCTAGATCTTCCGTTGCGGTAATAATCACTGAATGACAATGACAAATCCAAGCGGTAAAAACGCTCCTAGGAAAATCACCCTAAAGCAGGATATAGATTTAAATTATGCTCAAAATCGCCGCTATAAATACTTACTAAGCCTCGTATCTGCAACTATCTTTTGATGGGGAAATCATTCTTATTCTGCATGAAATAAAGGTGACTATCCCATGCATTGATTGCTATAGATACGAGGTTGAATCAGTATGTAAGGTAATTTGGGGTAAGATGAAACGGTTTTTTAATGGGGTAAGACAAAAAGCTACCAGCAGACGCTGAAGGATGACTTTTTGTGTTACCCCATTAAAAAACCGTTTCAAATTACCCCACTTATACACGGTGGAATTTAATCGGTGAACAGGAACCCATTTTTCTAATTCAGTAATCGATGGCGGTCACGTTTATGTAGTACTTAAGTGGAACCAAGTTTTTTTTTAGCATAAATTTTTTTTATGTTGAAATTAAAATTTATTGAAATTAAAGTTTAATACCTCTTTTCAAACTATCAGCCATAGAAACTTAAAACATAAATGAGCAATAACCACTCACATGCTTTAATTTTTGCGATAGACTCTATTCCTATGTAAAATAAGAGCGATGCATGGCTGATAGTTTGAAAAGAGGTATTAAACTTTTCAGACTAAACCATTAGTAGGGTGACAATAAATTTTAATTAAAGTTTAATTTCAACATAAAAATTTGTTATGCTAAAAAAAAAACTTGGTTCCACTTAAGTACTACATAAACGTGACCGCCATCGATTACTGAATTAGAAAAATGGGTTCCTGTTCACCGATTAAATTCCACCGTGTATATCGATGAAATAAAGAATAATTTCAGATCAATGTGTTTCATTGTTTTCAACAATTAAACATCGAAATAATTTTAATTGTAATCTCATTAAGAGCATTACTTTAAATAAATATCCCACTTTAACAAATATAGATTACTTAATCTATGATTATTTACAATCAGTCATACATTAAAAATCTATTTTAGGAACACATTTACAATGATTTTATAGTTGAAAAACTGAAAAAAACCTTTAGGCTTTGCACATGTGTTTTAATAAGTTTTTCGTATACGGATACCCCTCTCTCCCATAATAAGTCCATTTGCCTTCTTACTGGCGAAGCGAGGGTACAACAAGCCGCACAAGTTTGTCACTGATAGTTCACAGTTTACACTAAACGTGTTTCATGCATTTGCTATACATGAGTACCCTGCGCTGGTTGGTTGCTATTACCTGAAAAGAAAACAACAATTAGTAGAATGAATAATTAAATATAAAGATTTGGTATCCGACAGCCATCTTTAAGACTAACACCGCGGCCACGACATCGGTCTACGGCGACCGGCTTAGCGGAAAATGTATGGTGCTCCCTCTCGTACCCATATCGGCATCCCGGTCCAACACATGGATTCGCTCGCCGCTGGTCGCCTTAAGGTGCGGTTAAACTAAAAGAGCATTCGCTGTTCTAGCGCCCGTTCTAAGAAATCAACCAATCACGTTTTGTGTACCGATCGAATTTCGTAGAGTGGGAGGTTAGAACAGCGAATGCTCTTTTAGTTTAACGGCACCTTTAGACCAATGTTGTGGCCAGGGCATAAGGCTTCGTATCAAAATCAAAGCCTCACCTAGCCTTATTAATAATCTTAATAAGACAGACAATTGATAAAACAACTAAAACCTTTATTTTTATATTCAAGGTTTAACCTAGTGTCCTATAAAAAGGGCATTTTATTTTTAATTTAACCTAGCAGATACAATTCTACTTTCTTTGAAAAATATGTCGATCGGTTAGTCATTTTGTCCTAAAATAGGACGTTGGGCCCTATAATAAATAGAAAATAACGACATGAGAAACAATGTTTTTATTGGTCATAATTAGGGTTAGGATTTTGGTGGCATTTATTGAACATAGAGCAGTGGAGTCGATGTTACAAACATTTTTAACTTGAATAAATGATTAACTTATAAATTAATAACGAAATAGTGTTTTTTCAAGCTGGATTTACCAAGGAATTTAAATAAATAATATGAATTTTATTTTTGAGTAACTAGAAAAATATTAATTTTCAACTAAAAATGTTGGTATATGAGAAAAATTATTTATTTGATTTTTAAGGTTCTAGTTCTCGTTCTCTCGAAGACCGTAACTATTATATAATAATCATAAGCTATATTACAAAGAATGATTGAACTTCAATTCATAGGTAGTCAAATATTAGAGATGAAATTATTTAATACTTAAAATTGGCGAAACCCTGTTTAGTAGAACATATTTTATTTATTATTTCTGATTAATTAATTATTCAATCAATCATAAAAAAAATAAACAACTACTCCACTGTTCTCTGTCCACATAATGCCACCAAAATTCCTAACCCTAGTCATAATCACCGCCGGAATTCGAATCCGGAACCACCAGCAACTACAAACTACTTCGTAGACCATCAGCAATAAATAGTTGATGCACTGAAATATACTAAAAGACACGCAGAATAATTTATTTGACCAAAAAGCTTATTCAAAAATAATTTCAACACGTACAAAGCGGAAGCAATGAATGCATTAAAATAATCAACTTAATATAATTGCGTTGACCATGGACAATGGCTTTGCATAAATGGTTTAAATGAATTCGATAATGAACTACACTAGTAATTAATACATTAATTATTTAGTGCACTTTGATGGTAGGATATAATTTTGTTGGGGCAGTTTTAGGATATGATGTCATACAACAACCAGTGAACCATAGTAACTAACATGAAAATAGCACAAAAAAATTGCGTCTTCTCAACAAGTTCTCTTTAATACAAATACAAAATATCGGGTTTATATATTTCTGAGTGGTTATAAAATAAGTGCATCCCCGTTGTAGGCAGAATAGACGCCATAGAAGATTTTTTTGCACCGGATAAGGACCCTCTTAACGGGTCGACTTAAATACGCGAGTAACCCGGTTCAATAATATTTTAATACGGTAGTCTATTTATAGTAAGAGAGTTAGAAAGAGACCTCCATTTGTAATATTACTTGTAATTTGTAATACAATAGGCACTGAATTACAAATGTTCATTCTAATGCCCTGGCCACGACATTGGTCTAAGGCGACCGCGGCGGCGGCGAGCGGGGCGGCGAAAACGGTCTAAGCGGTGAGCATGCCACGACAACGGTCTAAGCGCCTAAGCGGTGAGCGAATGGGACGTAATCAAAGGACGCAAAATATCATTATCAAAAGTGGCCCTTCAGTGTCTCGAAATTATTATTTATAAATTATTTTGTAAGCAATCCTATTTAATATACAATAATATTAAACTTACCGCTGTGATTCGGAAAATGTTCTTTTATTTCTTCCCATAACCGTTTTATTACATGCCGCAACTTGTGTTGCGAATGCTGTGCCATCCACAAGGCAGGCCTATTAAAAATTTTACTTATAAACGCCTCTGTGTCCAACATCGCGGAGCGAATAAAACAAAATATTTTGATCTTTAAAATTCCGCCCGATACGTGCCGCCGCTAAGACCGTTCGCGCCGCTCGCCAGTGCGTTTAATCTCGCCGCTCGCCGCGCCGCTGGTCGCCTTAGCCGGTCGCGCAAGTAAATTCGCGCGCGATTTAGCCCACAGCGAATTGTCGTGGCATGCTTCTTTGGCGGTCTTGATTTTGTTTATATCGCTCGCCGCTGTTAGCCTTAGCCAGTCGCCTTAGACCGATGTCGTGGCCAGGGCATAAAGGTTCACACCAAACGAGCGAATGCTCATTCTATTTCCACTCTACGAAATTCGTTCGTTACACAAAACGTAATTCGTCGAAATTCGTTGATTTCGTAGAGTGGGGGATAGAATGAGCATTCGCTCGTTTGGTGTCAACCCACCTTTAGAATGAACATTTGTAATTCAGGGCCTATTGTATTACAAATTACAACTAATATTACATACTGAGGTCTCTTTTCCAACTCTCTTACTATAAAGCAGTGTTGGGCAAAACGTAATTGAATTACTAATTAATAATTACAATTACTAAAAGTAATTACAATTACTATAAAGCAGTGTTGGAGAAAACGTAATTGAATTACTAATTAATAATTACAATTACTAAAAGTAATTGTAATTATTAATTACTAAAAGTAATTGTAAATACAAATTACAATTACAGGAAAAATTTATTGTAATTATAAGTTTCAATTACAATTACAAAATGTAATTATTAATTGAATTATTAATTACATTTTACAATTAATTACTTATAAAACTATAAATTACTAGTATAAAGAGACTACCGTATTAAAATATTATCGAACCGGTTTACTCACGTATTTAAGTCGATAATTGCTTGACATGTTTCGACTAATATAAATAAAGAGTTCTATAGTGATATGATGAAGACGACACTCTACCTCACTGACCTGTGGGCATGACCACGGAACTCCGAAGAGCGGAGTACGGCGGCGGCGCAGGAGTTGACGCCGGTTTCGCTGTGTGCACTTGGTTCGGGTACCCTGAGAAAGAAACACTTATTTAGTGTAAGGCCTGGGTCCCCTTTAATATGCCTAATATTAATAATCCTAATATGAATTCGTATAACGGATTTGGCATAAATAATTATGCATAATATTGAATCATCATCATCATCATCATCATCATCTTAGCCATAAGACGTCCACTGCTGAACATAGGCCTTCCCTCTGGACCTCCACATGTACCGGTTAGATGCGACTTGCATCCAGCGTGTCCCGGCGACCTTCACAAGGTCGTCTGTCCATCTTGTGGGTGGACGTCCTACGCTAATTCGTCCTATTCAATACCTAATATTGAATAGGCCGAAATAATATTGAATAGGCTAAGAAGGCGCGGGGCCGGATAGGTAACGAGGCCGGGAATCCGTTTTCACGCCAAGGCATGTATAGTGCTTTTCTCGAACATACAAAGAAATACAAAAAAAAAATGACAATGATATCGAAATAAAAAAAAAGTTACTTTGCAGGCCTAGGCCTGAAAAATGTTATGAAAATCCATTTCCATCCCAGTGAGTTACTGCGCCGATACTTCCGAGTCTATTTTAAGGAACGTAATAGTACATCACTATAGAGGACGGGAAACGAAGGGTTACAGGCCAAGTAGATATATCTGGCCGAAGGAACTGAGGCCAGATAGGAATACGCGGCCTGTAACCCTGTTTCTCGCCGAGATTTGTATAGTGCTTTTCTCAAAGTTGCCATGAAATAAAACGAACTGATTTCGCCGAACCATACTTTTTTTTTTGTAAATAAACCAATAGTACAGTATCGTACAACATTAAAAAAAAACATTCGCGCCTAACTTTTTTTTTAATCTGTTTGAGGTATCCTTTTACCTGTTGGTATAGACATTAGTTCTTAAGTTATTTTTTTTCTGTGGCTGAATGTCAAGACTCAAGACCTAGTGTCACAATTTGACGTTTCAAAACAAAAGACAGTTTGTTTGCAGTCCTAGGTGTGAAATAAATACATGAAATCTCTTTACATATCATCTTAGCATATGACACCGAAATACCCGGAAATACTATGTAAGTATTTCCGGGCTTAATTTAACGTAAGTAACATCAACATTCCGTAGCAAGTTTGAGAAAAGACAATATTTCATTGCATGGTTTGAGAAAAGTATTTTTTAAACCGTTAATGTAGCATATCAAGTATAAAAATGTACCTATCATAACAAAAACAACGTCATCAAAACAAAACTAATCTTCGTAATCCAGTATCTAACGATAATAATCCAGAGATTGAATTGAACGGCTTTCAAAAGAAAATTCAAAATCTTTAATATTATGTAAGGCCTATTAAATGTAAAATCAATATCATCAAAATCGGCTTAGCGGGCATTATTGATCAAATCCTCTAAGATGTAAAGCTTTGTACATTTATAGGGAAAATAAGTCGAACTTGACTCAAGGTTCGATGTTTTTTGAAGGGCAGACAAGGAAAATAAGCACGATATAACGTGTATAAACTTGACATTTATCAAGGTGTTTTTACATTTTCACCGTCAAACGTAACATTTTACATCACACATCATCAATATTGTTTAATCCGCTGCTGGGCATATGCCTCTCCTATTATGCATATGAATGCACTTATGTCACGATGGGGTTGGCGAAAAAAGTAGTTATCTACTGCTGATTTATTAAAGTTCCTCCACTACATTTTATGTTAGTGGCAAACTCTCTATTAACTATGCATATAGACGCATTAGGAGGTAAATGCCCATAATCGCCACGCTGGGCAAGCGGCTTGATGATGCTGCTGCCCATCATCAATCTTGTAGAATGGTCAGTGACACTTCAATCCATTGATCGACTCTTACGACACCCGCAGGAGGAGTTCGGGTGGTGACAAATGTATTCTCACTGCCGTCACCACACGGCAAAAATTTACAATATTGTAGCACTAAACTTGTCAACGTGGTGAAATTGGGGCTAGGGTGCTTAGCCAAGTTGCCAATCGCTAACGCTCTAACGTATCGTAGTATTCCCTCTCTGTCACTCTTTCTAACTAGTGCGATAAAGACAGGTTACCTATCGTTCGCGATTGACGATTGAGACACCAGCGGCCCGTCGGGCGGGGCGTCCATGTTAAACAAATGCAAACGTATGCGCGGGGCCTGAGTGTACGCTGTCGAAATCCCTTAGACGCTCGACGCTCGCTGTCCGCTCCGCCAGTCGCGCCGCTTGACGCTCGCCACTCAGGCCTTATGCCGCGGCCACGACATTTGGTCTAAGGCTTAGCGGAAAACCATACGCACAAGATCTACCCATATCGGTATCCCGCTCCAACTCATGGATTCGCTCGAAGGAAACCGCCTTGCTGTCAGTGCTGTGTCAGCGCTACGGCAGCGTCGAGCCTAAAAATGGTATTCACTAATGTACTTTAAACGACACTAGTGTTCGGCGACGAATGCGGCGTGAGCTGGAACTACACTGCGTCGAGAGTTTGACGTTTAATGTACGAACTTCGTATTTTATAACGTAAAACAACGAAACTCGTCCATAACCTCGCTCACAGCCTCGATTCCTAATGTCAAAAAAAACAGCTAGGATTTTAGACAAGGCTGTCTCGACATCGAGCTCGTTGACGAACGCAGCGTCGAATGTGTGAATAAGAGAATAGCATAGCTGGTCGCCTTAGACCAATGGCCGGGCCGTTACATTTTCGATTAGCCACTTGGCCTAGCGATTTGCAACTTCTCTAAGCACCTAGGTACTACGGCGTCGGGCTCCTAGCAGATAGTAATAACGTTAGTACCTAACACCGTACTTACCTCCCTAGACGCACAATGTAATTAAGGCCTAAATTTATTGCTAGTTCTCTAGTTTTCCGTTTTAAACCGGCTGCGGTCATCTACGGGCGTAAAACAATATTAAGTCATAACGTTCATTACTCCCGCTCGTAAACTTCTTCACTTGAGAACGATTTCATCCGACCTTACCGGGAAATGTCTCATTTTATGACCTTGCGGTACAATCTAGTATGTCCCTAGACAATGAGAGACGGTAGAATATATTTTATACAGATCTGGTGAATTGACAACTTTATTAGTGGTCCCTCAAACTTTTCTTTTGTTTGGTATTTTTTTTTATTCCTACTCAAATTCTCGGGCTCTTCACGTACTAGGTAAAAAGTGGCTCAAGATTTTTTCCTTCGGAATGGAAAAAAACAGTAACGGAATGGAACTATAGAAAAATGTATAGATTTTTTTCTTCTATTGGGATCAAATCAGCCCGTGATTCTGAGTAGAATTCACCAAAATTATAAAAAAGTAGGGAGGACGACTTTTAAGGAAATTGTCCGAATAATATTTTTTAGTAGTTGAGCCATATTAATTTTTCCATGTCAAGTAGCTTCAGAGAAATGGATACTGAAGTACCCTCACCGGGATTCGAACCTGGAACCTCCTACTGTGTAGGCAGGACTACTACCGACCGAGTTACGGAAACGTGGACATGGTTCAAAATCAAGCATTTAATGCCAGTAAAAAATTAGCACATAATTTACGCGTATCGCCTGATTCCAAGAAAGTCTCCCATCATTTATGATTATTTGTCCTCTTTATAAACCGCAAGGGGAACTAAACGCTACGCATGGAATTATGGTACAGTCGAGCGCGAACACATTAAACTTAGAAGATAAGTTTATTATGGGCATTATCTCCTAATGCGCCTATACGTATAGTTCATAGGAGAAGCCTACGTCCAGCAATGAAGTAACATAAGACTGATGATGATGAAGATAAGTTATCAGTAAAAGGTAGTACATAGAACGCTGAGCAAGCGTGTCAGCAGCGTCATAGTGGAAACACTACTGCGATCGCCAATCCGCTTGCATGGGCGTGACGATCATGGGCATTTACCTCCTAATGCGTCTATGTTACGCATAGTTAATAGGCCGACCAGTAGTGGACTAAGATAGGCTGTGCCTTCCACAAATAAGTCTTCTTTGTCGGGAACATGACGGCTATGACAGCTACCTTATAAATACGAACACCCAGTTATAAGATTAAGATACACCAAAAATTGCATTCGTAACTTTCTTAGTACGCGAAGAACGACGTCATATACCCGACATACTCGTGGAATCAGCGAACGGAAAAAACATAGAAGGCGAACTAGCTCCGAAAAGTGACGCCTCGAAACCGGATACATGGGCATCGATCTATATGACACAGAGCCTTAGTATACAAATGGCTGACACGTCGCGCGGTCTTACTGACAGCTGGCGAAAAAAATCTCAAAACTAAGTAAATATGACCCGTTACGCCGTCAAATGCACAGAAGACGCTGACACAAGCACCATAAAAAGATGGAATCACATTTCACAAGAAATAGTCTCACTACATTTTATTTAAAATGTATTTGTTTTGGGGCAATTTTATATGGGGATGGTATAATGCCACCTTTTGCTCTGCCATGTACTCTGGCATCCTAGCACGTATGTCCGTTCATTATTTAAATGTAGTACCTATGCTGTGCTAGTAGGAATTACAATGGCGACAGCTCATACAATCAAATAATACCACATTTTTAGTAAAAACGTGCAAATCATCGTGATAGCATTTGCAATGACGGTAAAATAAAATGTGCAGTTTCAGTTGTATGAGAAATTGTTTTTTTTTTTGGTTTTACATTGAACATATTATTAGTTTAGTTTATTTTTATTATCTTTTCCTTCGTCTACATTTCTAAACAGTAGCGTTCTATAGATGCTGTCAAATAAACCAAAACCATCTCCTAGCCGTCGTTTCTCTAAATTTGTAGCATACACTGAAATAAAATTTGGTGAATATGTTCGCCGTTTGTTATTTAAAACTGGTAAAAGTGGATTATAAATATTAGATGTCATATACCAAAGAAAAACGACCAAGATCACCTATGTCCTAGCCTTGTAAGGGATTGCATATACACGAGAAATTTGACCGGTGGTTGCTAAGGACCGAGTGGCCGAGGGGTACAGGCATCAGCCGCGAAAGCTGAGTACGTGGGTTCGATCCCCACCTCGGACATAGGTGATCTTGGTCGTTTTTCTTTGGTATATGACATCTAATATTTATAATTTATATAGTATTAAGTAGTGTGACTACTGGAGAAAAATTAAAAGTACAAATCAAAATATTTAGTTAATAAATAGTTTGATTTGTAGTTTCGCAATATGTTCAATTGGTAAAAGTGGAGTTTTAAATAATTAGGTACAAGTGATACAACATAGAAATGTAACAGAAAAACCTGAAATATTTTTTAAGATTCTACTGTTATGTAGCAGTAGAATCTGCATAGCCTGCCTATATGCAGGTTATGGAGACGAGATCGGGGATAATAAATAGCAAGAATACATAGAATATTCGAATAAATATTTATATTAATAATTCCATTTCTTTAAATATTTTGTGTCTTAAATTGCTTAATTCAACAACAATAACAACAATGTTGTTGTTATTATTGTCCACTTGTTTTTCTGTATTCACCATGGGAACGCAGAAAAACAAGAAGCAAATTAATTTATTACTGAATATTTTATTTCAAGTTATCGCAATAAAAATGTATCATGTAAAAATTGCTCTCCATTGCATTAAACCGTTTAGGAACAATGCGTTCTTAATGACACAATGTATTTCGGTAACGATCGCCATTTTGTAACCAACCAATCAGAACGCACTGCTTTGACGTTGACCAATTATATTTATGGACATTTGCGTAATTTAAACCGACCTCATCGTTTTGACGATTTTGATTGGTAGCTTAGTGCACATGCGTATATCCAGTTATTGCCCGTTATATGAACAGAATTTGGTATGAAGGGATGCTTCTATGTTTTTTTCCTTCGCTGCGTGGAATGCATTTCGGCTGATATGATGTTGATGATGAATGCAACTAGAGTGTACGGTGAACACAGATGTCGTATATACCATAGATCAAGCAAACGTATCTACTTAGCGTGTCAAATGAACTCAGTGAAATCCACTGAGTTGTCCGTCTTTTAATCGCAGGCTTGCAGCTTTCGGGCGTCAAATTTTGTAAGTTGAAGTGAACAAAAACATTATTAATGCCTCCTTAAGTAATATTAATTGCAACAACACAAAAAAATATGAATACTCCCTTGAGTATTCATATTTTTGAGACATATTTAAAATCATAGGCAAGTAACAACTTCAGTACAAAATCTGACACGCTCGGCCGCCATCGTCATTGGGCGTCAAATTTTGTAAGTTGAAGTGAACAAAAACATTATTAATGCCTCCTTAAGTAATATTAATTGCAACAACACAAAAAAATATGAATACTCCCTTGAGTATTCATATTTTTGAGACATATTTAAAATCATAGGCAAGTAACAACTTCAGTACCAAATCTGACACGCTCGGCCGCCATACAAATGAATGAACTTGTTTCTTCTAGTGACGTTGAATAAACGCTTACCATGTGAACTGTTTCTCAGATACGGGTTTCCCGTACGTCGCGGCGTACCGCAGGTCGACCGCGCCTTTTTGCGCGTAGATCGGGGGCGCTGTGAACAGTATCAAGACTTGTGACTATGGGAGACAGTTTTTATAGTTTTCGAAACAGGAAA
>JALPQI010027708.1:0-13732 GCA_025490895.1 Thaumatotibia leucotreta | reverse complement strand
CTTAATAAATCAGAATAAAAAAAAAACTATTTTACGAGAGGTATTTTTTTAAATTTTTTCCACAATTTTTAATTTTCTAAATAATCAATGAATGTAAAGAACGCCATTAATATTAAAGACGACATGGTACACCTGATGCACTGCGAATTTTGCGTCAAGCTTATAAGCGCGGAATTACGGTGGTGAACGAAAATATAATTTAGACACTGGTTTGTTAATATCGATTTATTAAACAACAAAAGCGTACTTCAGATTGTTGTGTCTCTTGAAATGTAGTACATTAACCATGACTAACGTTCATACAATTTATCATTAGCATAATGTGATCATTTTTAAAATATTCAAAAAGGACCATGGGCAATTTTGTATGGAGCCTGGTCCTGAAACCAACAGAGCTGAAACTTAAGTCATTAAATAGGTCTTTAAATCTTCTTTATTTCATTATATGGGCACAAAGCCGAATTCCATTGCAGAACTGAGATATTCATATTTAAATCAGATAAGTTTTCTTCTAAAATATATCGCCGCTGTTGCAAAACCGAACGGCGTCCTTCTATTGCCATGTTTTCATATTATGATGATAAGTAAAACACGATATTCGACAAGAAATAACACCGAACGAACATAATTAATGGAAATGTCGATATTCCTACATTATTTTTTTAATTAGGTTTGTTCAATACCTACCCCCCAAAATCAAATAAACTCTGAATGAATTTGTCGTAGCTCGTACTCACCACGACTAAAATACAAAATATCTTAGTTCTGCAATGGAATTTGACTTTGTACCCATATAATTAAATAAAGTAGATTTTAAGACCTGTTTATTGACATAACTCTCAATGCTGTTGGTTTCAGGACCATTTTGACGCATGGTCCTTTGTAAAAATTGTTTCGAACTAGACGAACTCCACTGCATCGGGGCTCGTAATGCCATAGGTTCAGAACTTCAGACATGTTACAATTGAAACACACAGACCCACCTGGTCGTGCAAGGATGAAGTCTCGCAGTAGTGCGCGCCGATGGCCGCCGCGTACTGTTTGGCCTCGGAGAATGGCACCGCGCGGGACTCGTGTAAGTCGCACTTGTTGCCGACTAGCGCTAACGCCATCGGTTCAGACACGTTACAGTTCACAGACCCACCTGGTCGTGCAAGGCTGAAGTCTCGCAGTAGTGCGCGCCGATAGCCGCTGCGTACTGCTTGGCCTCGTACGACACGTTAAGGTGCGTTTAAAGCAAAAGAGCATTCGCTGTTCTAGCGCCCGTTCTACGAAATCGACCAATCACGTTTTGTGTACCGATCGAATTTCGTAGAGTGGGAGGTTAGAACAGCGAATGCTCTTTTAGTTTGAACGCACCTTAACAGTTGAAACACACATACCCACCTGGTCGTGCAAGGCTGTAGTCTAGTAGAGCGAGACCTCATGTCGATTGCACAAGTAATAATACTAAGGTACTAAGCAACAAGCACTAATACCAAAGGTTCAAACTTATGGATTACTAAGCTGAAACGGTTGAAACAGCAGTTATAATCTTGCATCGCTCACAGTTTCTCTGTTTTGCCCTCTGGTTGACTGTCGTACTAAGGCAGACACGTTACCGCAATTGAAACACATAGTCCCACCTGGTCGTGTAAGACTAATGTCATTCGTCGAGCTCGTCTAAGTTACATGTATTGCCAACAAGTACGTACTACGAGCCCCGATGCATATGTTCTCGTCCAGTTAGACAGTTTTTCGAGATTATCCCTTTCATCTGGGGGAAAAGGTTTAGAGACAAAACCTTCACTATTCAATAGTAGTACTAAAGTAGTTTCTTTGAGTATAAAATATTTGGACTTAATAAATCAGAATAAAAAAAAAACTATTTTACGAGAGGTATTTTTTTAAATTTTTTCCACAATTTTTAATTTTCTAAATAATCAATGAATGTAAAGAACGCCATTAATATTAAAGACGACATGGTACACCTGATGCACTGCGAATTTTGCGTCAAGCTTATAAGCGCGGAATTACGGTGGTGAACGAAAATATAATTTAGACACTGGTTTGTTAATATCGATTTATTAAACAACAAAAGCGTACTTCAGATTGTTGTGTCTCTTGAAATGTAGTACATTAACCATGACTAACGTTCATACAATTTATCATTAGCATAATGTGATCATTTTTAAAATATTCAAAAAGGACCATGGGCAATTTTGTATGGAGCCTGGTCCTGAAACCAACAGAGCTGAAACTTAAGTCATTAAATAGGTCTTTAAATCTTCTTTATTTCATTATATGGGCACAAAGCCGAATTCCATTGCAGAACTGAGATATTCATATTTAAATCAGATAAGTTTTCTTCTAAAATATATCGCCGCTGTTGCAAAACCGAACGGCGTCCTTCTATTGCCATGTTTTCATATTATGATGATAAGTAAAACACGATATTCGACAAGAAATAACACCGAACGAACATAATTAATGGAAATGTCGATATTCCTACATTATTTTTTTAATTAGGTTTGTTCAATACCTACCCCCCAAAATCAAATAAACTCTGAATGAATTTGTCGTAGCTCGTACTCACCACGACTAAAATACAAAATATCTTAGTTCTGCAATGGAATTTGACTTTGTACCCATATAATTAAATAAAGTAGATTTTAAGACCTGTTTATTGACATAACTCTCAATGCTGTTGGTTTCAGGACCATTTTGACGCATGGTCCTTTGTAAAAATTGTTTCGAACTAGACGAACTCCACTGCATCGGGGCTCGTAATGCCATAGGTTCAGAACTTCAGACATGTTACAATTGAAACACACAGACCCACCTGGTCGTGCAAGGATGAAGTCTCGCAGTAGTGCGCGCCGATGGCCGCCGCGTACTGTTTGGCCTCGGAGAATGGCACCGCGCGGGACTCGTGTAAGTCGCACTTGTTGCCGACTAGCGCTAACGCCATCGGTTCAGACACGTTACAGTTCACAGACCCACCTGGTCGTGCAAGGCTGAAGTCTCGCAGTAGTGCGCGCCGATAGCCGCTGCGTACTGCTTGGCCTCGTACGACACGTTAAGGTGCGTTTAAAGCAAAAGAGCATTCGCTGTTCTAGCGCCCGTTCTACGAAATCGACCAATCACGTTTTGTGTACCGATCGAATTTCGTAGAGTGGGAGGTTAGAACAGCGAATGCTCTTTTAGTTTGAACGCACCTTAACAGTTGAAACACACATACCCACCTGGTCGTGCAAGGCTGTAGTCTAGTAGAGCGAGACCTCATGTCGATTGCACAAGTAATAATACTAAGGTACTAAGCAACAAGCACTAATACCAAAGGTTCAAACTTATGGATTACTAAGCTGAAACGGTTGAAACAGCAGTTATAATCTTGCATCGCTCACAGTTTCTCTGTTTTGCCCTCTGGTTGACTGTCGTACTAAGGCAGACACGTTACCGCAATTGAAACACATAGTCCCACCTGGTCGTGTAAGACTAATGTCATTCGTCGAGCTCGTCTAAGTTACATGTATTGCCAACAAGTACGTACTACGAGCCCCGATGCATATGTTCTCGTCCAGTTAGACAGTTTTTCGAGATTATCCCTTTCATCTGGGGGAAAAGGTTTAGAGACAAAACCTTCACTATTCAATAGTAGTACTAAAGTAGTTTCTTTGAGTATAAAATATTTGGACTTAATAAATCAGAATAAAAAAAAAACTATTTTACGAGAGGTATTTTTTTAAATTTTTTCCACAATTTTTAATTTTCTAAATAATCAATGAATGTAAAGAACGCCATTAATATTAAAGACGACATGGTACACCTGATGCACTGCGAATTTTGCGTCAAGCTTATAAGCGCGGAATTACGGTGGTGAACGAAAATATAATTTAGACACTGGTTTGTTAATATCGATTTATTAAACAACAAAAGCGTACTTCAGATTGTTGTGTCTCTTGAAATGTAGTACATTAACCATGACTAACGTTCATACAATTTATCATTAGCATAATGTGATCATTTTTAAAATATTCAAAAAGGACCATGGGCAATTTTGTATGGAGCCTGGTCCTGAAACCAACAGAGCTGAAACTTAAGTCATTAAATAGGTCTTTAAATCTTCTTTATTTCATTATATGGGCACAAAGCCGAATTCCATTGCAGAACTGAGATATTCATATTTAAATCAGATAAGTTTTCTTCTAAAATATATCGCCGCTGTTGCAAAACCGAACGGCGTCCTTCTATTGCCATGTTTTCATATTATGATGATAAGTAAAACACGATATTCGACAAGAAATAACACCGAACGAACATAATTAATGGAAATGTCGATATTCCTACATTATTTTTTTAATTAGGTTTGTTCAATACCTACCCCCCAAAATCAAATAAACTCTGAATGAATTTGTCGTAGCTCGTACTCACCACGACTAAAATACAAAATATCTTAGTTCTGCAATGGAATTTGACTTTGTACCCATATAATTAAATAAAGTAGATTTTAAGACCTGTTTATTGACATAACTCTCAATGCTGTTGGTTTCAGGACCATTTTGACGCATGGTCCTTTGTAAAAATTGTTTCGAACTAGACGAACTCCACTGCATCGGGGCTCGTAATGCCATAGGTTCAGAACTTCAGACATGTTACAATTGAAACACACAGACCCACCTGGTCGTGCAAGGATGAAGTCTCGCAGTAGTGCGCGCCGATGGCCGCCGCGTACTGTTTGGCCTCGGAGTATGGCACCGCGCGGGTCTCGTGTAAGTCGCACTTGTTGCCGACTAGCGCTAACGCCATCGGTTCAGACACGTTACAGTTCACAGATCCACCTGGTCGTGCAAGGCTGAAGTCTAGTAGAGCGAAACCTCATGTCGATTGCACAAGTAATAATACTAAGGTACTAAGCAACAAGCACTAATACTAAAGGTTCAAACTTATGGATTACTAAGCTGAAACGGTTGAAACAGCAGTTATAATCTTGCATCGCTCACAGTTTCTCTGTTTTGCCCTCTGGTTGACTGTCGTACTAAGGCAGACACGTTACCGCAATAGAAACACATAGCCCCACCTGTGGCCTATACCACAAAACTTTACAAGCGTACAATTCCAGAAAATTGTATAAATTTCCATACAAAAAGTTGACAATTTTGTAGAATTGTACGCTTGTAAAGTTTTGTGGTATAGGGGCCTGGGGCCTATTTCTCGTACATTACAAGCCTTGTATTACAAGTGTGTATCCATGGCAACGCTGTTAAATCAATATTTTTCACAAGTTCTCGTTTGACGCATCTATATAAATTATTACAAGAGTGGGGATACTAGAGATTTTACAAGTGTCATAATTGAAAAATACAACTAAACGTCATGTACAGTCACCACACGGGATTGTTGAGCCACTTGCCACTGTTCGCAACTTGGTCGAATAATACAAATCGGGTTCCGAACTCTTATGAGGCTGGTATCACGACTTCGGCCGAACTCTGCTAACCAATGGAGCAGGCGTTGCTACGGTTAGCCAATGATCGCTCGCGTTTTCTTCAGAAGGTGACATTACCATGGTTACGTAATAACAAAAATGTTTAACCAATATGTTTGATCGCTATTTTTCCGGAAGCTGACGTTACTATAGTTACGTTATAACATCCGCTTTAGTCCTGGAGACGTCAATCTAACTTCAGAGCCCTGGCCTACTACCGCGAAAATCGAAATTCGTAAATTTCGAGGATTTTTCTCTGTCACTCAAACGAAGCCGTCATTCGAGTGAGAGAGACAAATCGTGGAAATTTACGAATTTCGTTTTCACGGTAGAGCCACAGATGGTAATTTCGTTCACTTTCCTTTTAACGGCTGTCACTGACAGGTATTTTTTCAAAGATAGAATTGCAGTCAGAAACTATCAAGTCTCTATTAAACATATTTATGGCTACTGACTACTGACAGATTATAGGATTATAGGTAGATTGTCAAAGGCTACCATATTTCTACAAGGGTTACATTACATACGTTTTCATCTAACGTCAACTGAGCTGTAACGAATGATAATAAAGACAGCAATAGCATTTGTCTCTGTCAATGAAAAAAATTATTGAAAATTGCTCGATAACATGCCTATTTATATAAATATCTTGAATTGAAAAAATACCTCGCCTATTAACGTCAGATAAATCATGGCATCCGATTTGAAGCAAATACGAATAAATTACTAAACGGTTTTAGACAAATCTATGAAGAACTGTCGTTATCCAGTTTCCTCTGGGAACAACGACATCTAGCGTTTAATAATGGCCGATGACTAATCCTTAATTCTCGGAGAAGAAGAAATTTTTATTATTTCCACTAGTTTTGACATACTGAAATTTTGACACAACAAAGATTCGTATTTGACTGACATATCATCGGGGAACATCGGACATGTCGCGATCGTGCCTACTAACGAAAAATACCGAACCCATAATATTACACGACCAAATTGCATCCATTGCCAAGTGGCTCAACATTCCCATGTGGTGACTGTACTAGTAGGCATTGAACAGTCATTTTGTTTTTCGAAGGTTGTATTATACACTTGTCGCTTGTGACTTGTAACAAAATAATGAAGAGTCTCGTTCGACTGCTAAAATGCGTTTATTTTAAGAATTGATTAATGTTAAAATGAAAATAATGTATTTTTAAGGTCTCAAATGTGTAAGTTTTAAACGCACTTCGTTAAAATCAGTAATATAATTTAATATTATATTATTTTGAGAAAAACAAAAAGTATACTGTTTACTATGAAATTATTATTTTTGGGAAAATCCCAGTATATTTTAAATATTAGATGTCATATACCAAAGAAAAAATAATGAAATTTTCCAACGCCGGACCCGAGAAAGAAGAATAGGCATTATTGTATGGACCGTGTCCCATGAATGTATACCTACGGTTGAGATATACCTCGTTTTAAAGCTCTTAATTAGGACATTATTTCATTGTATGGCACCAACACCCAATGGCATGCAGGGTTCATGTTATTTAAAAAAAAAGTGTTATAAGTTTATTATTGTTTTCACGAAGTTTTGGTTCCGCTACTCATCGATAGATTGTGCTGCCAAAAATAGCAATTGAAGAAATGACATGGAGAAATATGACAAGCCGATGAAACAAGGGTGACAAAAGCCTTTTTTTAAATAAAAAAAGCAAACTTGACATAATGACAGATGACGTGAATCAATTATTATATTGTTAAACAAAACTACATATAAATTATAAAAATTATAAATTATATTGACGATCATCATTAGATAATGAATAATGTATCTGAACGACAAGATTATACACATGACAATATTTTTATAATATTTAATGACATGATTTACATCCTTACGGTGAGTACATTTATACATATCTCAGTATATTTAGTATAAATGAATCGGTATAATATTAATTGTCACCTGCCTCTCCTATTACTAGTAAATGCCCATAATCGCCACGCGGGGCAAGTGGGTTGACGATCGCAGTAGTGTGTCCACTATGATGATGGTGCTGCCCATCATCATCATCATCATCAGCCTATGATAGTCCACTGCTGAAATTATGCGTATAAACGCATTAGGAGGAAAATACCTATAATCGCCACGCTGGCCAAGCGGATGGGAGTCATCAATCTTCGATAAATAAATGGTCAGTGACACTTCAATCCCTTAGCCGACTCATACGACACCCACGGGAAGAGTTGGGTGGTGACAAAGTATTCTTATTGCCATCAGCGGCATCACACACGCTTAGGGCATTTTATTATAAAAATACTTTTACAGATATCAGTGTAGCCATTTATTTACGTAATATTAGTTATTCAAAATGCTGTCATAATACAGCAGAACAAAATAACGAGCACGATGTACTACATAACTGCTCGATATGATTAAAACATATCACGTGGAATACTTTAGGGCGTCGTGCTCACTGCCAATAGGGTAATTCTAGATAACTAAGTAATCGTTTACATGATTGTAAAATAAGTGTAAGTCATACTAATGCTATCAAATAGGATGGATATCAGAGTAAGTAGCTACATATTCTAGGATTTTGATATGATGGTGATGAAAATGTAGTTGGTTGGTAGGACCTAGGCATCTTACATTTTGACTTTTTTATTATTACGGTGGCAAATAAGCAAAGCATACAAGCCTTCTGATGGCAAGCAGCTGCTGTAGCCAGAGGTAGACGACGACGACAAATGGGACAGAAGATACGACAATTCCTCCATCGCCGACGCAGTGCATCCTCATCATGGAGTTCTGACTGCTTGAATCACCAACTAGACAACACAATTACTCTAGTTCAATTTGGCTGTGGTTTCTGTAAAGTATATTATTTAGTTTAGTAATACTCATTAGAATGTAAAGGAAGGGGTAAAAGCAGTCAAAACTAGTGTTATAATTTTGTTATCATATTGATAGGAAGGTCTTTTAAAAAGTAAAGAACCTCATATGTAAAATAATACACATAGTTGTACTTAGGACCTAATGTTGTCTGCCAGTTTGTCTTTCCAGCTATGAAAAGCTTTGATCAGATTTTTTTGATAGCCTTAAGAAAAAAGGAAGGTATGTGATCCCTCATTTAGTACCTGTGTATGTATGGTATGCTATTTAGGTTCATGCTTATAAATGCCTTAGGTTTTCTATATAAATAGGATTGTTCTATCGCACCATGCCCGAATAATTATCAATCGAATTATCTAATTAATTATAGGAAATAAGATTGTGAGCTATTATTATGCTACATAAGATAGTTCAGACTTCACATTCCACAATGGTGAGAAGTATCTAATAACGCATCCTGTTAAAATACTTAAAATAAGTAGTAGTAGTTTATAAATAAGTACAAATGTCCAATGCCAGTGAATAGGTTCTAAGGTTTTATTGGCAACGTGGTCTCCTTCGATTCTCATCATCATCGTCAGGCTATCACAAATACATCCCATTAGCATATTGACGCATTAGGAGGTAAATACCCATAATCGCTACGCTGGGAAAGCGGATTGGCGATCGCATTAATGTGTCCACTATGATGACGCTGCTGCCCATCATCAATCTTCTATCAATGAATGGTCCGTGACACTTCAATCCTTTAGTCGGCTCTTACGACACCCACGGAAAGAGTTGGGGTGGTGACAAATTTATTCTTATTGCCGTCATCATATGGCAACCGCAACCACATAGCGAATTCGATTCGATACTAGTACATAAATACTTCTGAAAGGACTAGTTTATTAAGTTTTCTTATCTCAATAATATATAAGTGATTTGTAACCTACCTAGGCCGAGGTGTAAAATAAATAAATAAATATGTTGGGAGATCTTACACAAATCGACTTAACGTAACGGAATAATGTCTTATTTATGTCAGGTTCATTATGCATCCCCATGTTCTTGTACTCGAAACTAATACCTACTAAAACATAAACTAGATTATGAATGACTGAAGTCTAATGTTTTTCAAGTGAGTTTATTGTAGATGGCAAGTATCTGTGTAGGTATAAGTATGTATGTGTCATCATCATCATCATCAGCTTATGATAGTCCACTGCTGGACATAGGCCTCTCCTATTAACTATGCGTATAAACGCACTAGGAGACAAATGCCCATAATTGCCACGCTGGGCAAGCGGATTGGCGATCGCAGGAATGTGTCCACTATGATGACGCTGCTGCCCATCATCAATCTTTTATAAAATAAAGGTCAGTGACACTTCAATCCCTTAGTCGACACTTACGATACACACAGGAGGAGTTAAGGTGGTGACAAATGTATTCTTACTGCCATAACCAGACGGCCAATGTATGTGTATAGGTACTTTATTTGATTTAACACTATAAACCTCCAGCTTCTCAGGCATTATTACTAGGTATTACAGAGTAGAATATTGTTACACATAAATCTAACACCGTTTAATTTATGATATAGTATGAATTTTCAATTTAAGTTACTATACCAAAAACGAAGTAGAAGTACCAATTTACGGTCAATGCATCATCATTTTCTTGAGCGTTGTAGGCACATTTGCCGTAAACCCGAAACCTGTAATTTTAGTAGTCCTAATATGCTAAGCAGTGTTTGGTACTAGATAGGTATGATTTTATGCTATCAATGTCATACATCCGTCCTTTTCCTAGTTCTAAAAATACATATCTATGCATATATTATGTTATAGTACCTATGTGCTGGTCCGTCCGTCTGTCCATACCGAAGCGGTTTCTAATTAATTTTAAAGGACTCGTGAACGAAATATCGTTATTTGAAAGTATCTTAATTCTTTTGAAATCTCTTATAAACTTCCCCATTTCCAATAATACAAGAATTTACAGGTAACCTATACATATATTCATAGGTACCTACTTACTTGAACAAAGTTACTAGATTTTGATTGTTTTTATGATGAGTCATTTGAGTAATGTCGCTGTGATTATTATACTACTTATCACGCATCTTCTACAATGACCATAATGACAATGTATTTATGTTTCAATTATTGCAATAGTAAAGGGCATTTACCATTTAAAATGGCGATCAATTTGTATAATTTTATATTACTCAAGTCAAGTATAGTCTAGTATATATGTATAAATCAACCTAGTCTTAAGTTATTATTATTATTATTGTTCGTCTTTACCTTATCTCGGGACCATGGGGTCTCGGACCTTTGGGAGGCATACGTGGGGCCGAAGCCAACAGCGCAGAGGCCTTTTAAGACAAATAATCTAAAAGCAAGGGATACACGTGGCGGATACCATCCCCGAGCGCACAATATGATACGTCCGGAGATGGTCCCCGCCAGGTGCAAAGACTATTGCAGTGCAGCACTGTGACTGCGATGGAAACTAAGGTCTTGGGCTATGGTTGGTATAATGGATGGACTGGATACTGGGTTATGGGAGGAGACTAGCGGACACCTGCCGTGACAATCAGTCTCAAAATTGTAAAAAGGCAGGTGGTGACTCGCCAACTCATTTAGTGGGCCCTACAAACGGCCGCACGCACAGTGCGACAATAGCGCAACATTTCAGAGCGGCTTTGAGGTTGTCGAGAGGTGAGACTGCGGTAGCCAGATCCCGGTAATCCGTTCAAGGGCCGCCGGCGTTATGACATTTTACACTTCCAACCTGGAGCATAGGTCCCGCTCTTGCGAATCCACTCTGGCCGGCCGGTCAAGGCAAGCACAGAGGCGAGGGCCATATAAAAGGGCCCTCTGGAATAGGGGTCCGCGGTGTCGCCACTCACCGTCAGCTCGCCACAAGCTGCCCCCGATTATTATTATTATTATAAGCCCATTCTGTCCCATTGCTGGGCAAAGGCCTCCCCCCTCTTCTTCTATTCATCCCGGTTCTGTGCTATATCTGGCCACCTGGCCAGTCACTTAAAATTCTTAAGTTACTAATATATTATTTACTTTTTACATGCACATCGAAGAGCAAATGCAATTAATCAGTCAACAATGGTGAACTACATTCAAGGCAAGATGAGATAGATATGAAACGGACAGTGGAATACTTCGTCAAGAACTTTAATTATGATGAAGAATAGCTCCTCCAGGAAAGGTGGTAGGTATACATCCTTGGTATTGAAAAATTGGTAAACGGTGTCCGTGCTTAGATTAGCTTTGAATATAAGATTCTATGAAATAGTATGTACTCGTAAGTAATGTAAACAAAAATGTACTATATAATGCATCAATCTGTGTGTTCTATAAATATGCATCAAGGCAACTTGCCTTTTTTAATCTAAATATTTCGTTAAGGTATCTTACGAAAGTATAACCACAGGTAAATGTGAGTACCTAAGAAGTATAGTGTAAAATAGTTTTCATACCTACTGCGTAAAATAGTCAAAATATAAATGAACGTCATAAAGCATTCATACACAAATCTACAGAGTTTCACGGTAAGCTTCATTAAGGCTTGGGTTTTGTGTACTAATTAAAGGAGGATATGTATATTTGGTATATATGTATTAGATACTTAAATACGTAGAAAAGAACCATGACTGAGGAACCAATATTTTTGTTATAAATACTACTTACGCGAAGAGATGCACCCTCCGGGATTCGAACCTCGCTTCGCAAGCAGGGTGACTACTGATTATCGACTAAATTATGGAAGCCGTCATGTAATTAATGTCTACAACAAAAGTATACAAGTGCTATCTTTTACCATTGATAAATAAACGATCGTTTCACATTTAATTTTATTACAAGGGAAACCATTGTCGATTCGCGTATATTTTTAGTTTTATCTTAGAAAATCGTAAGAGAAAAGAGATCTCTATATTGTGTACGGGTACAAATAAATAATTTTATTTATCTTCTATTCGTTTCTGTTGTGTTTGCAGGGAAGTCAAGTCCACCTAGAAGAGCTCCGAGGCGTATTGTCTTGTCGTGTCTTCACCCAGAATCTGTTTTGTCATGACGTATGATGTCAAAGTGATTCTCCCACTAGGAAATTAGTTATTAATTCGTTATTCATTATTCGAGCTTTTGGCGGCAAGTCACTTTCAGGCTAGAGGAAAATGTAATTGAAAAACGTAGTGGTTATGGTAACTATTATATGTATTTATAGAACTGGGGGAAATGTTCAAGAGTAGCTATAGCTGTAGGTATATTAACAAAGGGGTGAAAATTCAATAAAAGCCAATTTTCCGATAGCGAAGTAACTGTGCTGAATATATGTACATATTTTTTATTTAAAATACTTTTTAATTGGTTAAACAATCAAGTCAGGATCTAATTAGCATTTTGGAGAAATCAAGCGATCTTTTGAAGTTTCTTAAGCATGTCCTGTCCATGGCGAATTTTGTATTTATTTAAATAACGTTTCTGTCAGAAATCGAAGAAACTGAAGATGAAGACCAAGGGGACTCTCAGAACTTGGTACACGCATTTCGTTTGCGGCTGTCATAGATGTGGATTATGTTATTTACTTACACCAATATTTTACAAGTCGATAGGCCCAAAGTAATAAATAAGGCTTAGATTGTGCGAATGCGTGACGATATTGTGTGTGTGTGTGGTGTGGATAGACGACATATTTCTTTAATAGATAGGTACAATATACATCATCATCATCATCATCATCAGCCTATGTTAGTCGACTGCTGGACGTAGGCCTCTCCTATTAACTATGCGTATAGACGCATTAGGAGGTAAATGCCCATAATCGCCACGCTGGGCAAGCGGATTGGCAATCGCAGTAATGTGTCCACTATGATGACGCTGCTGCCCATCATCAATCTTGTAAAATGGTCAGTGACACTTCAATCCCTTAGTCGACTCTTACGACACCCGCAGGAGGAGTTGGGGTTGTGACAAATGTATTCTTACTGCCGTCACCACACGGCGGAATAAAGGAATGTCTCCTTTAAGTAAAATTAGCTAGCTTAAGGATTTAAAGTAGTTTTCCTCCAGGGCCTGAGTTTAATTTCTACACTGTATATACTATAGGTACTGAAATAGGAAGATATACTTATATTGAAATAACAAGAAAACAACCATGACCAAGGAACAAATATTCGTCTTCGCCGGGATTCGAATCTTTAACCTCCAGTTTCGTAGGCATAGTCAATGCTAGCTAGGTTATGGATGCTGACAAGTAGAGTTTCCAGTGTCAATAGCAGACTATCAGCAGTAAAGGAAGTCGCCCGTAGGTGCATGAGCTGACAATATTTAAGTATTTACTCGTAGAAGGTGCGCTATATGACGATCTTACAT
>JALPQI010027706.1:0-15969 GCA_025490895.1 Thaumatotibia leucotreta | reverse complement strand
TTATCGTAATGCATCTACCTGCCACGTGGTGACAGCAGTAAGAATACATTTGTTACCACCCCAACTCCTCCTGCGGGTGTCGTAAGAGTCGACTAAGGGATTAAAGTGTCACTGACCATTGTACAAGATTGATGATGGGCAGGAGCGTCATCATAGTGGACAGTGGCATGCACTCCATATAGGCAAATAGGCACTGCCTACCCTAGCAGAATAAAATATACATACACTTATTAGTCTTTATTAAAATAATATGTAATGTTTTCCGAAAGAAATCCACTTATCCGTTTAGTTTTAACGGAGCTTGCGGCGATTTAAATTTGCGCGCGACTCGGCTCGCATACGATCGCATAGGCGGAATTCGCGCGCGGCCGCCAGAACGCGGAGAACGCCACCTGGGATAAGGCAACTGCTATTACAGCCTGCAAAAACACACATACTCACACCGTGCGTTTGTGTAAACATGTCTGTGAACTATATACATATTTTTGCCCAGTTCACACATGGATAGAAAATGACGCACACAAGAACGAAAATAAGCGGCGCCTATGCCATACGTGCGAGAGAGAGCCGATATTGGTATCTCAACTTATGGAGTCGCCATCGTTGAGGGCCTACCACGAATGAAGTTTTGTCTCGCTCTTCACTTGTACATTCGAACGTAAGTGCGACAGAGAAGCAACACGTCAATCGTTCGCGGTAGGTCTACTGGTCGCGCAAAGTCGTGGCCAAATTAAAAAGGTCTCCTTTTGTATGATTTTTACTTGAAGTGAGAGGCGTTACAATATGTCCGGTTTATTTGTTTACAAATACAAACAGTCATTTTTGTTGTACAATGCAATACACTTTTGAAGGTTAGAAGTAGATAATTTGTGAAAATATCAAAACTCCTTTATTGTTATTATGGATATGGAGCGATTTTCTTACGTTTTCGATTAAATTTTTAGTGTAATTGTGTTAGATGTGGCCGTGCGTGACTGAATTATATGATATGAGTTTTAATTGTGAATGATGATTGTAGCTGTGACTGTGTTGTGTCTCGTTTACGTGTTCATTTACCAGCTTTTAACAAATAAAACGAAAGAAGTTTGTAAAGGTACGTGTATGCAACAGTTGTATTGTAATTATTTCAAAAGTTGTTGTTAGTTAGTCCGTATCCGTAGACATAATCGCCAATTTCGCGTATATTAGGTAGGTACGAAATGGGTACGAACATTTTTAGCTGGCTGGTTGCATTTCTGCTGGAAAACACAAGCGATCTGAAAATTATTGGGTGCTTACCTTTGTTACATCGAAACATACGGTCGAGATAAATAAAATAAATAAGACTTAGTTTTTGTCGCATGTTATAGAATTTTAGTGAAAGTCTGTGTACAATTGTACATACATAACCCGCGAGTTGGCTATGTGATGTCCAAAATAATTTGTTAGTCAGGTAAAAAAAAAATTGCCTACCCTGACCTAAAACCCTGTGCACGCCACTGATAGTGGACACATTACTGCGATCGCCAATCCGCTTGCCCAGCGTGGCGATTATGGGCATTTACCTCGTAATGCGTCTATACGCATAGTTAACAGGAGAGGCCTGCGTCCAGCACTGGACTACCATAGGCTGATGATGTGATGTAGGTGATGCATCTACCTGATCAAGGTCGATGGTCCAGAGTTTGATGAGCGAGTCTCCGCCGGCGGTGGCCAGCACGAGCCGCTCCCCGGCGTCGGCGTCGGCGTCGGCGGCGAGCCCCGCCGCTGACGCCGACGGTGCGAAATCGCAACTCGTGACACCTTTATAGACAGTAAAATTAAATCTTAGTGAAATTCTGTCTTTCTGTAATATAAACTTTAAAAAATCGGATTATTTTATTAAAAAAGTAATGTCACACAGAATTACTATCTCATCGCTATTGGCGGACATTAATCGTCGTATAATTTGTCGTGCTCGCTGGCACGCCAGCTTCACAATACACTAACGTACACCCAGGGCATGCCTCGTAGGTGTACGCTTCACTAACATAGCTGCTAAAGGCCATTTGGCAGGTGCATGCTACACTGACGTACCCAATCCGTGTCCGTACTTAGGAGCGCTACACTGACGTACCCAGGTCCTGCGCGGCGGGCTCGCAGGCGAGCTGTCGCGGCGCGCCGTGCGGCGGCGGCGGCGCCAGCACCCGCAGCTCGCCGCCGCCGCGCCACTCGGTGGAACACGCTACACTGACGTACCCAGGTCGTGCGCGGCGGGCTCGCAGGCGAGCTGCCGCGGCGCGCCGTGCGGCGGCGGCGGCGCCAGCACCCGCAGCTCGCCGCCGGCGCCGCCGAGCGCCGCCGCCGCGCCGCTCGGTGGAACACGCTACACTGACGTACCCAGGTCGTGCGCGGCGGGCTCGCAGGCGAGCTGCCGCGGCGCGCCGTGCGGCGGCGGCGGCGCCAGCACCCGCAGCTCGCCGCCGGCGCCGCCGAGCGCCGCCGCCGCGCCGCTCGGTGGAACACGCTACACTGACGTACCCAGGTCGTGCGCGGCGGGCTCGCAGGCGAGCTGCCGCGGCGCGCCGTGCGGCGGCGGCGGCGCCAGCACCCGCAGCTCGCCGCCGGCGCCGCCGAGCGCCGCCGCCGCGCCGGTCGGCGCCCAGCTCACGCACCACGCCGCGCCCGCCGCCTCGCCCGACAGGTACACGCTGTGCAAACAATCATTCATTTTATTTTCTTCGGTTACCGCGAGGATTACTCATGAAATAAAACTATGAACACGGATAAACTCGCGTATATTAACTAATTTACAAAATCGCGTATATTAATTAATTAAAAAAGGAATGAAATTAAAATTAGTTAATATACGCGAGTTTATCCGTTTTCATAGTTTTATTTCAATCATTCAATTCTTAGGGCCAGTTGTGTTGGCTAAACTTACAGCCAATCCATGAAATGAAATTGACCATACCATTTTCTGTTTATTTATTTATGATGCAAGTGCCAGTTACATTATATAAAAGTAACATTTTGATATATAAGAACAGTAACATTTGCATGATTAATTCATAAACACGCGAGTAATTGGTCACTTACATAACACTTGCGTGAAATTGCCCAGTTAACACCACACCGTGACAGGTTATACTTTAACTTTAAGCAACCTCTAAACATTTATGGAGGAATATCTGTTGGGAATTGATTCAGATTTGATTGAGATATTTGTCTATGTTAGTATAAATTGCTAACTTCATTCTGTTCGCAACAAGATATTACTTAGGTACCTACCTGTTATTATCCACGTTTTGTTCTACATACATAAACGAAAGGTCGAATCAATTTTAAATCTACTGGCATATACATGTCTCACCTGTCTTTATTTACCATTAGTCAGCAGAAATCAAATAACAATAATGAACAGTTCGATAGTTTAAATGCCCTGTAGATCGATGTCACAGGTCGGAAGTGGAGCGGCGACATCAATCTTGTCTAATGGTGACGCCGGGACCTCCCTCCGGGTAATTCAACTCTAACATGCTCGCACGGGTCACGCAAACGCATTTGATGTCACGCGTCGAATAACACTATTAATTGTTTAGTAAATGGTAATGTCTGTAAACGAAACTGAACCATAATAGAAACTAAAAATAACCGGTATGCACAATCGACTCCTAATTCATTTAACATCTTATATTTGCATTACATCTTAGTCTGCCCACACACAGGCGACTTTTTTGATACAAACTACTTTATGTTCTTTCTCGGGTGCAAATTATTTCCATATTACAAAATCGGTCCCGCGGTTTTAACTTAAAGAGGTAACTGAGAGACAGACACAGTTACTTTTACGTTTATAATAATATTATAATATATGATAGGGATCTATGATATTTAAAGACAAGCTTCAAATATCCGCTGCTGAATGGTGAACTCACTAGTTTTGGTATGACAGTGGGTGGATTTTACAGAAGTAGGTTTACAAGGCCGGTGCGACACGGGCAGTAGTGCGACACCTACTGTACGGGCAGCGGGTCGGCGTGCAGGCGCCACACCGGTGCCAGGCCGTCGTCGGTGGCGAGCAGCAGCAGCGGCGGCCGGTGCGACACGGGCAGTAGTGCGACACCTACTGTACGGGCAGCGGGTCGTCGTGCAGGCGCCACACCGGTGCCAGCCCGTCGTCGGTGGCGAGCAGCAGCAGCGGCGGCCGGTGCGACACGGGCAGTAGTGCGACACCTACTGTACGGGCAGCGGGTCGGCGTGCAGGCGCCACACCGGCGCGAGCCCGTCGTCGGTGGCGAGCAGCAGCAGCGGCGGCCGGTGCGACACGGGCAGTAGTGCGACACCTACTGTACGGGCAGCGGGTCGTCGTGCAGGCGCCACACCGGCGCCAGCCCGTCGTCGGTGGCGAGCAGCAGCAGCGGCGGCCGGTGCGACACGGGCAGTAGTGCGACACCTACTGTACGGGCAGCGGGTCGTGGTGCAGGCGCCACACCGGTGCCAGGCCGTCGTCGGTGGCGAGCAGCAGCAGCGGCGGCCGGTGCGACACGGGCAGTAGTGCGACACCTACTGTACGGGCAGCGGGTCGGCGTGCAGGCGCCACACCGGCGCGAGCCCGTCGTCGGTGGCGAGCAGCAGCAGCGGCGGCCGGTGCGACACGGGCAGTAGTGCGACACCTACTGTACGGGCAGCGGGTCGTCGTGCAGGCGCCACACCGGCGCCAGCCCGTCGTCGGTGGCGAGCAGCAGCAGCGGCGGCCGGTGCGACACGGGCAGTAGTGCGACACCTACTGTACGGGCAGCGGGTCGTCGTGCAGGCGCCACACCGGTGCCAGCCCGTCGTCGGTGGCGAGCAGCAGCAGCGGCGGCCGGTGCGACACGGGCAGTAGTGCGACACCTACTGTACGGGCAGCGGGTCGTCGTGCAGGCGCCACACCGGTGCCAGCCCGTCGTCGGTGGCGAGCAGCAGCAGCGGCGGCCGGTGCGACACGGGCAGTAGTGCGACACCTACTGTACGGGCAGCGGGTCGTCGTGCAGGCGCCACACCGGTGCCAGCCCGTCGTCGGTGGCGAGCAGCAGCAGCGGCGGCCGGTGCGACACGGGCAGTAGTGCGACACCTACTGTACGGGCAGCGGGTCGTCGTGCAGGCGCCACACCGGCGCCAGCCCGTCGTCGGTGGCGAGCAGCAGCAGCGGCGGCCGGTGCGACACGGGCAGTAGTGCGACACCTACTGTACGGGCAGCGGGTCGTCGTGCAGGCGCCACACCGGCGCCAGCCCGTCGTCGGTGGCGAGCAGCAGCAGCGGCGGCCGGTGCGGCGACACCGCCGCGCCGCGCACGCCGCCGCCGCCCGCGTCGCCGCCGCCGGCCGCGCCCAGCGACAGTGTGCGCAGGCGGCATCCTGCCTGCACACGGAACATCGTTATTAAACCGGCTCGTCTAATTGTCTAAGGTCGTATTCCGTTACGATATAATTCAGAGTAACATAATTCGGGTAAATTATGTAATAGCAAATTCATTTCTCTAATTTCCATAGTGGATACTATAATGGTGATTATATCGATATCGTAGGTATATACAAATAAAAAATTGGAGCGCAAAAGCTTAGGTTAAACTTTGTTGCCTATGAGACGTTAAGTAAAGTCAGATAAAGAACGCAACTGATGAGTAACGCATCGATTTCTGACTTCTGTGCATTTTCGAGAATATCTCAGTTCAAATTGATACTGTCTACAATGAAACAGGGTACCTTCGTGTAAGACAGTTATACATCCTGAATGCAGTTGTAAGAGTTCATAAAAGTATTGCCAAGTCTCCACTGAAGGACCATAATATTATGAGTAGGCGAGTTTACAGAGTTCCAATACCCGCCGTTAAATCCGCACATGCCAAACGTTCTGCATCTTACATGCACCCGTTCTTGTACAATGCTGTCTGGAAGGCCCATGACGTACGAAACGATTTGAAAAATATGACGATTTTCGAAGTAAAAGCTGCTATAAAAAAATGGTTTGCTACTCTTTCTTACAGCGACACTGAAGACATATTGCGGCCATGTGTATAGAGAGTCCATTGGTTCATTCGCGCTCACTTTCCATAACACACAGCCCCCCGCGTCCCCCGCCGGGGACAGCCCCCCGCGGTACCTGCGTGTCCCACAACACGGCCTGCCCGTTGAGCCCGGCGCTCAGCAGCGCGCCCCCCGCGCCCCCCGCCGGGGACAGCCCCCCCGCGGTACCTGCGTGTCCCACAACACGGCCTGCCCGTCGAGCCCGGCGCTCAGCAGCGCGCCCCCCGCGCCCCCCGCCGGGGACAGCCCCCCCGCGGTACCTGCGTGTCCCACAACACGGCCTGCCCGTCGAGCCCGGCGCTCAGCAGCGCGCCCCCCGCGCCCCCCGCCGGGGACAGCCCCCGCGGTACCTGCGTGTCCCACAACACGGCCTGCCCGTCGAGCCCGGCGCTCAGCAGCGCGCCCCCCGCGCCCCCCGCCGGGGACAGCCCCCCCGCGGTACCTGCGTGTCCCACAACACGGCCTGCCCGTCGAGCCCGGCGCTCAGCAGCGCGCCCCCCGCGCCCCCCGCCGGGGACAGCCCCCCCGCGGTACCTGCGTGTCCCACAACACGGCCTGCCCGTCGAGCCCGGCGCTCAGCAGCGCGCCCCCCGCGCCCCCCGCCGGGGACAGCCCCCGCGGTACCTGCGTGTCCCACAACACGGCCTGCCCGTCGAGCCCGGCGCTCAGCAGCGCGCCCCCCGCGCCCCCCGCCGGGGACAGCCCCCGCGGTACCTGCGTGTCCCACAACACGGCCTGCCCGTCGAGCCCGGCGCTCAGCAGCGCGCCCCCCGCGCCCCCCGCCGGGGACAGCCCCCGCGGTACCTGCGTGTCCCACAACACGGCCTGCCCGTCGAGCCCGGCGCTCAGCAGCGCGCCCCCCGCGCCCCCCGCCGGGGACAGCCCCCGCGGTACCTGCGTGTCCCACAACACGGCCTGCCCGTCGAGCCCGGCGCTCAGCAGCGCGCCCCCCGCGCCCCCCGCCGGGGACAGCCCCCCCGCGGTACCTGCGTGTCCCACAACACGGCCTGCCCGTCGAGCCCGGCGCTCAGCAGCGCGCCCCCCGCGCCCCCCGCCGGGGACAGCCCCCGCGGTACCTGCGTGTCCCACAACACGGCCTGCCCGTCGAGCCCGGCGCTCAGCAGCGCGCCCCCCGCGCCCCCCGCCGGGGACAGCCCCCCCGCAGTACCTGCGTGTCCCACAACACGGCCTGCCCGTCGAGCCCGGCGCTCAGCAGCGCGCCCCCCGCGCCCCCCGCCGGGGACAGCCCCCGCGGTACCTGCGTGTCCCACAACACGGCCTGCCCGTCGAGCCCGGCGCTCAGCAGCGCGCCCCCCGCGCCCCACGCCGCCGCCTGCGCCGGGTACTGGTGCGCGTCCAGAACGTGCAGCGTCTCCAGCGCGCCGTCCGCGCACCGCAGCACCTTCACCAGACCGTCACTGGACACAGATAATTTTAATTATTTTCTTAACCATATCTGTAGGTACCGCACCTAAGAAGCGTTCAAGTATTACGTAACGCAATTTTGGGGGAGGGGTGTCTCGTAAAACGTTACGATGCGTTACAGGGGCGGGAGGGGGGTCTTCCTTACAACACGTTACGTAGCATTGTTTTTTTGAGTAAAAAACTTTAGGGAATCAAAACTCCCAAATTGGCAACCCTTTTCAGTTACGTTTCACGGGGAATCCGATTACCGCAAAGGTAATTCAAACTATACAAAGGATAAAAACTATAACTTTTTGCGATTTCAGGGTAAAAATGGTCATTTGAATGTTACGTAACGCTTAGAGAGGGGGGTATAGAAGAACGTTACGGTGTGTTACAAGAGGAAGTGGGTCCAAAAATTGCGTTACGTAATACTTGAACGCTCCCTAACAAGTTTAAGTATGGAACCAACGCGGAACGCCGTTATTCTGCCACTCTAATGACGCCTTCGTTGGAATGACAGTGACAAATCCCCGATATTAACGAACTTCAGTGAAGCTCGGTGTTCGCTGTATCAGGATTGTAGGCTTATGATGGTACCGTGTTTAACCGTTTGTCGTTGCCATCAGATTCTAACGAGTGAAAGTGACGAGTAGCACGATAAGTAAACGCGTGCCCATGGTAAGCCACCACGCTTATGATGATCCCGTGTTTAATAGTTTGTCGTTATTGCCGTCAACTGACGGCCTTCTAACGAGTATGTAAGTGCGGGAGTGGCGAGTAGCGCGAGGTAACCGCGTGCACTCGGCAAGCCACCTATAGGCTTATGATGGTACCGTGTTCAATCGTTTGTCGTTGTTGCCGTCAGGTTCTAACAAGTTGTAGTAAATAGATAAAACGGGACCATGATAAGGCACCTGGACGCCGTAGCCAGCATCTCGCCGCGCGCCACGACGCAGTTGACGGCGCCGGCGTGCAGCCGCGCGCGCCACGCCAGCCGCGCGCCGCCTGCGCAGGCGCCAGCCTCCTCGGCGCCGGCGTGCACCCAGGCGCCGCTGGCGCAAGCGCCAGCCTCCTCGGCGCCGGCGTGCGCCCGCGCGCCCTCCTCCTGCACGCCATCCAGCTCCACTATCTCGTCGTCGTCTAGTGGACTGATGCCCTGCGGTAACGTAAGAAACTTTAAAACGTACTTATTCGAATTAAAAAATGTTATATTCTGGTTAACCAGTTTGTCTGTAAAAAAACTGGCTATAGGATCATTTCGGACGATGCTCGATATGACATATTTAATTGGTTTTGGTGCCTTTAAATTGATTTATGCTCATATAGTATAGTAGTAGCTATCAACGAAGTTGGGTGATACCTGCTGGTCTTAGAGCGAAAGTCCGTCGTATGTGAATCAATTGGTTGGACTTGACCCAGTGTGCTTAGTTTACCTTGTTATTAACGCGAGCTTGCTTACTTTCTATCTATCCCTCTATTCCCTCTCATATTCGCGTATTTATTTTGAAACCAAACGAACGAGTCGGATAGAAGTAAGTCCACATTAAAGGCATGGCCACGAGATTGACCTAAGGCGATTTAGCGGAAAACCATACGTGTGACAGGAAGTTCCGATACCGGCATCTTGATATTCTTGATTATCGCCTTAGACCAATGTCAATGCTAAGCCATAAAAACACGGAGGCAGCACCTGCAAGTCTCCGAGCGCGAAGTGCGCCAGCCCGTCGCACGGCGGCGACAACTCGTCGTCCAGCGACAACCCGCGCAGGCCCCACATGCGGATCGATTTGTCGTTCGATCCTGTATGCAATTATACGAATGAGAAATTATCCAAAATATAGTTATAGTTCATAATAAATCATGGATACCATAAATTCCTAGCAATTAATTTTACGGAATGAAACTGTCATCTTCGTCATCAGCCGAATGACGTCCACTTTGTAGAGGGCCTTCCCACGATGGGTCGTCCCGTGCGTGGTCGCCACTTCAGAACACGCCGACCTCACCGGAAATCGCCTTTTCCGGCAAAATGTCTATGTCGGTTACCTTCGTTCTTCTGCGGATGTCACCATTTCTGATTCGATTTCGCAGAGAAACTTCTGCAACGTTCGTTGAGTGACTTTGAGCTTTCTAATGAGTTCCATAGCGAACGATCACGTTTCAGATTCGTAAGTCATCACCGGCAACAGCAAAAGTGTTTTAAAGAGTAAACGGAGGGGTACCGGTGACCATGTAGGAGAGGTCCGGCGCCAGCGCCAGGCAGGTGAGGTAGCGCGGGTGCGCGTGCAGCACGAGCAGGCAGACGGGCGGCGCCCCGGCCGGGCGCCACAGCCGCGCCGTGCGGTCCAGCGACGCCGACGCCAGCACGCCGCGCGCGAACGCCAGCGCCGTCACGGCCGCCGTGTGCCCCGCCAGCCGCGCGCACGCCGTCACCCGCCGCGAGCGGCCGCGACCCTGGGAATCAGGTTGATCTGTTGTTTCCTGTCAAGTTTTGCACATCCCATCATCGGTCCACTGCTAGACAAAGGCCTCTCCTTAGCCTATACATATGGACACATTAGGATGGAAATACCCATCCTCGCGCTGGGCAAGTTTTGCACACGTATTTACATTTTTCAAACGTTGTACCCACCCATAGAAATTTGAAGAAGGCTTGTCACTGGGTACAAGTTTCGACGTGCTAATCCTAAGTATTAATAGCATAGTCAACAAAGAGCATTAAATATGAACTTTTTGAATTTATAACATTGCCGGTTAAGGCTGCGGCTCCATTGAGGCGCAGAGGAGCGGAGATGTGCAAAATTGGCCAATGACACCGCATCGCAGTGTTTCGAATTTTGAATTTGAAGCATGTAATAAAAACCTTAAGGACAGAAACAACTACCTATTTTGTTGAGAGACTTTTTAGCAAGAAAATTTTCTATAGCTTTGCAAAACAAGAACAAGAAAATATGAAATAAAAATATGAAATTTAACTTCATCCCGACGTATCGAATACTTTACAGGGTTCGTGGTTGCGGCTGACTGACAACTTGTACTTGTCTTTCTTATTTGGATGAAGGTAGATCTATCCAGGATCTATCAAATTTCCTTCATTGTCAGTTCCGTTTTCATAGTTGTATTTCATGTCCTCGCGGTAACCGAAGAAAATTTCAAGAAAATCGTTGGATGCGATGCCAGTGCTTAGGAAGTATTTTCACAAACAAAATCCATTATTCCTGCTCCAGCCCGCCGCGGCGTGTAGTGACGTACCTCCACACGCCACAGCCGCACGCCGGCGTCGTGGCCGCCGGTGGCGGCGAGCGCGCCGTCCTCGCTGGCGGCGGCGGCGAGCGCGCCGAGGTCGTGCGCGCCGCGCTCCGCCAGCAGCGCCGTCGGGCCCGCGCCCTGCTCCAGCCGCCGCGGCGTGTAGTGACGTACCTCCACACGCCACAGCCGCACGCCGGCGTCGTGGCCGCCGGTGGCGGCGAGCGCGCCGTCCTCGCTGGCGGCGGCGGCGAGCGCGCCGAGGTCGTGCGCGCCGCGCTCCGCCAGCAGCGCCGTCGGGCCCGCGCCCTGCTCCAGCCGCCGCGGCGTGTAGTGACGTACCTCCACACGCCACAGCCGCACGCCGGCGTCGTGGCCGCCGGTGGCGGCGAGCGCGCCGTCCTCGCTGGCGGCGGCGGCGAGCGCGCCGAGGTCGTGCGCGCCGCGCTCCGCCAGCAGCGCCGTCGGGCCCGCGCCCTGCTCCAGCCGCCGCGGCGTGTAGTGACGTACCTCCACACGCCACAGCCGCACGCCGGCGTCGTGGCCGCCGGTGGCGGCGAGCGCGCCGTCCTCGCTGGCGGCGGCGGCGAGCGCGCCGAGGTCGTGCGCGCCGCGCTCCGCCAGCAGCGCCGTCGGGCCCGCGCCCTGCTCCAGCCGCCGCGGCGTGTAGTGACGTACCTCCACACGCCACAGCCGCACGCCGGCGTCGTGGCCGCCGGTGGCGGCGAGCGCGCCGTCCTCGCTGGCGGCGGCGGCGAGCGCGCCGAGGTCGTGCGCGCCGCGCTCCGCCAGCAGCGCCGTCGGGCCCGCGCCCTGCTCCAGCCGCCGCGGCGTGTAGTGACGTACCTCCACACGCCACAGCCGCACGCCGGCGTCGTGGCCGCCGGTGGCGGCGAGCGCGCCGTCCTCGCTGGCGGCGGCGGCGAGCGCGCCGAGGTCGTGCGCGCCGCGCTCCGCCAGCAGCGCCGTCGGGCCCGCGCCCTGCTCCAGCCCGCCGCGGCACACTTCTGCAACCAAGGGAAGTGCCTATCAGCAGACCCCGGAATTGACAACGTTTCAAAATTTTCGATGTCCCTATATCGAAAACCATTTCGAGATATACGCATGTAGATCACAAAAATATATTTTTTCAATTTTTTTTCGCAATATTTTTGTTAAAAATCTTAAAAATAGTTTAAAGGGGAAGTGACGTCACATAGCTAAATCAGAGCTGCCACTATAACCAAAAAAATCTTGTGGTTGGAATGTCAGTGATGTTTGGCTGTGACATTTGACACTTGTTACCGTTTTCGTCGTTTTCTTACGTGTATGAAACATCACTTGTGACGTCATTTAGCTGATTTTTGACGTTTGTAACTTACGCTCTTTCTGCTCGAAGTAGTAAGAAAAAGGGATTTTCGCACTAAAATAGCAATTTTTTTGAAAAATAAAAAAATACGTGTATCTTTTAATATTGAGTTCTTTCAAAACAGCCAATAAAAACTAGGACTAAAAAATATGAAATGTTGTCAATTCTGGTAGCATTTTTGAGCTGTCATAGGGACTTTTCGTTTATCGACGGTACCGATTATACATATGTATATCGATAAATACAGAATACAATGTAAAATAATAATTATGATTACAAGTAGATGTTAATAATAGGCGGTCTCATCGCTCATTAGCGATCTCGTTTAGATAATTTTTGAGTGGCTAAAAATGTTAAATAGCAATTCTCGTAGCAATTTCAAGTGAAAAATGTTTAATAGTTAGCCATAAGAAATCCACGAATATTAATAATGATTAATAAAAATATTATTATTGTTATTTCTATTACTATTTCGAACATATCGTCGGCTGACAAGCATCTGGCTGGCTATCACATTGCAGCGGCTACGGCGCTCAAAAATGTTTGAACATGAGCTCTAAAGCTATGATAATAATGACTTACTCAGATGTTTGTAAGTAGCCTAGCCGCTCTGATAATACTGATTATGCCTGTTCATAAAAGTCCTGTCAAACACACTTCTTTGGATAGCGCAGCGTCAGCGCGGCGCGATGAGAGCGGGATGGGATGGCGTTCGTCAAGCCCACAGAACAGAAAAAACTCAGCTCGACAGAACGTGCGTTCAAAACGCGCGTCTGTCCAAGCCTTTAATGCAATAAGGAGACCGGTGTGACATATTCATTGTCTCTTTGATAATCACCTTGATGGAAAGATCGATGCTATTATGCTATTACGTTATGAATTACTCTTTGATTCTCGCAGCAAGGTTTCAATTCAACCCGTTACTGTTTTGCATACTAAACCCCCATTCTAAGAAATCCGGTCCATAAAAAGGCATAATTATTAAATATACTAGCAATCTAACTAATAACTGCAGGTATTTGTGCCTGCAACCTGCAAACAATTGGATTAGGTCAAAGTGCTCTACAAACATAATTATTGGTATGGATCGATTGCATATTTTTATAAAGAAAGCAGCTCAGCATCGATTTGCACGTTATTTGCTATAATAACTACCATAAAATAAAGTCACTGTCTATCCGTCCCTAGATATCCCTATGTATGCTGTAATCGTTAAAATTAGGGGCTAGTCCATTAAATATCACCAAATATCACCATTGGGGATGGGAGGGTCTAAAACAGGCCAAAATCGTATGGCGTGATTAATGGACAAGCCCTAAGCGGTTTGAAGCGGTTTTTTTTAATTAATAGAGTGATTCAAAACTATTTAGTAATAAGTTTAGTAATACCCCGACTACAATTCGGTATTGTAGTCGGGTCGTTAGTATAAAATAAACTAAACTAATACTCCCCACGGCCACGTTGATTGCTGTCGACTCCGTTGTTAAGTATCTCTGGTGTGCTCGCATGTGGCTCACGTAACCAATCTTATTGATAAAATTACGCGAACACTGCGGGCATGTGAGCACACCATGAATGTAATTATTAGTACATTACTATAGAAACAAAGGGTTACAGGCCAAGTAGATATATCTGGCCGAAGGAACTGAGGCCAGATAGGGATACGCGGCCTGTAACCATGTTTCACGCCGATATTTGTATAGTGCTTTTCTCAAACTTGCCATAAAATAAAACGAACTGAATTCGCCGAACCATACTATTTGATTTGTAAATAAACAATAGTACAGTATCCTACGACATTAAAAAAAAACATTCGCGCCTAACTTTTTTTTTAATCTGTTTGAGGTATCCTTTTACCTGTTGGTATAGACATTAGTTCTTAGGTTATTTTTTTTCTGTGGCTGAATGTCAAGACATAGTGTCACAATTTGACGTTTCAAAACAAAAGACAGTCTGTTTGCAGTCCTAGGTGTGAAATAAATACATGAAATCTCTTTACATATCATCTTAGCCCTTTACGACCGAGACAAACATTTTCTAAAATCTTATGAAAAATGTATGTAGATCGTTTTAAATTATCTTCGTACACTTGTAAAAAATAATTAAAAAAATCGAACTGCCTTTTATCATTAAAAAAATCGCATGCACGAAAGTGACGTTCAGGATCTATACGTAAATGCAAGATCTTGCAAATTAGTATGGACATGCATAAGAACATTAATAAAACACATTATTTATGAAAAAACTTCCTATTATAAGCGATCTTATATTTTTAGGGTTCCGAACCACAAGAAGAAAAAAAACGGAGCACTCGTAGGATCACTGGCGTGTCCATCTGTCCGTCTGTTACAACCGATTTACTTCGACACTACTACTGGGCAGATTAAGTTGAATTTTCGCACACCTATGTAAATTGGTGACCCAACGATGGATGTGAAACGTAAATAAATGAGTTTTAAATGTGAAAGCTACTTTTAGACGGTAAATTAGAAAATAAAAATCAAAATTTTCACTTCATGATTTCGAGAAGATAAAAATGTATTATCAATGCTAATAATAATATGATGAATGGATTAAAGCGACGATTATTTGGAGTCGACGTGTAATAACCAGTACTATTTGCAATATATACTTTTACTGACTGGGAAAAACGAAGAATCTGTAAATTACATTACATTATACATATTCACACAAGAAAAAAAACGATATTTACTACGCATTGAGTTTTCCACAGTAATTCAACAATAGATTTAAAGATGTGAACGAAATTAACGGGTTTTAATAGCCAAACAAGAAAATATTTGTGGTTAAATACTTAAAAAGCTTATGCTAGAAAGTACTACGTCGTGCACAAGCAGAATTAGCAGTAATCTCGCACCTAGCTTTAGTGATGATGTGAAGCTTCCGAAGATAGACATAGCAAAGTTTACCGGAAACTATCAAGATTGGACGTCCTTCTACAATGTGTTTTCTTCATTCATCCACGAATAAGCAAAACTTAAGAAGAGTTCAAAAGATCAACATTCATAATAGCAAGGCCAAAGCATTTCGAGAGATATTAGGTATGGACACCTATGGAGTGCCTAACAAAGATGAAAATACAAGATATTATTAACCCAGTTCCTTGGATACGCTAATTAAAATACGATGAAATATATACCTAACGAATTAGACGAAATATGTAACCAATTCTTCAAAACATATGACTATCTTTCTTGGTTTCATTTTATACGCATAGACCGATTATGCATATCCGTGCAAATATTTATGACGAGCTCCGTCCGAACCTACAATTTTGTGCACTTATTATTTACGGGCATATTGTTTACACAAAATCACTTAATTTTATTCTAATTTGTGCTAAATAAAAACGTTTAACTCTTTAAGAGTAAGTATCACTCAATAAATAGAATGTTTGTTACCGCAAATATACGAAATTACGAACTTACATGTGCACCTACTCCCACCAAAATACATCGCCATCTTCAACGCTGTCTTGCGACTGACTGATGCGGCCGCCCTAAGGTATTTGCTAATTTTACGTGTCGGCTAGTGTCTGCAGATTCGATCGGTATAGGTTTGAGCTCGAAAATACAATTTACTTGGTGACAGGATTTTTGCAAAGTAATTTGCAGGATTATATCAAACCGGTCGGAAAGGGTTAGCATATGCCACCGGATACATAGTATTTCCGGGTTTAATTTAAAGTAAGTAACATCAACATTCCGTAGCAAGTTTGAGAAAAAGATATTGCCGCAGGTGGTCGGGCCTTCAACTTGTCGCGCTTGGCATCAAGTAAAAAATAAAGCAATGCTCTTGCTCACCATCGAGGTCGAACACCTTGAGCACGCCTTCCGTGCAAGCGACGAGCAAGAGCGCATGGCGCGCGGGCGCGCACAGCGCATGCACGGCGCCGTCGGTGGGCGCCAGCCGCGCCAGCAG